>QFFA01006671.1:0-12177 GCA_003316565.1 Russula foetens | reverse complement strand
CGCGAGCAAGCTGACTATGCGCGGGATGCACTGCTGCGCGGCACGCAGATCCCCTATGTGGAAAAGGATATACCGTTCCCGGACGGACTGCACCCCGGGCATGTCCAATGCGTGCTCGGCGAAGACGTCGTCTTGCTGATCCAGGTGGGTGTATCTCCCCTCCCCTCTCGTCGACCCAGGGTGCGACAGCGAGAGCTGACAACGAGCCCGGGGTGCTTAGTTTTCTTTCGGCGGCCCCGAGAATCCGGCCCACAAGGTAGAGAAGATCTTATATCACCCCATTTAAACCGCATAATGGCTGTAGTCTCCGTTAGATTACTGTACGAGTTATGCGTTGATGGTCCACCGAGTCTATGAAACTTTGATACGTAGATGCCTTACCTATTCCTCCGTCCCGGTCATTATTAGGTTGATTCAAATTCGGGCGGTCGTCCTTGCTTACTGCTTACTGAGCGCTGTCTCGAGAAGAATGTCCGATATAAATACACTACCACCGAATAAATGGATTGGAAATCATATACAGTGATATTTATAGAGACATGCGGTGATATGGATATGTACACAGTACATTAGCGGTAACAGTAGAAGACCATTCGGGGAACGGCATGAGCTATCTATCTGTCGTTCCTCCAGGGAACAACCGGTATCGAGAGGGATAGTTGTCCCGAGGAAGAGCGAAGAACTGGGCGTTATAGGGCCAAATGCGGCGCGCGTTTTTTGGAGACCCACAAGTAAGCAGCGGCTGTTGCCACTCCCGCTCCTATCGCCTCACGGCGAACAAACGGAGTATTCATGGATCTGTGTAAAAAAACTCTGGCCGTTAAACCCCACGCCCGCTCCCATTCCGGGCGAGAAAGATCGAGGGAGTGCCTCCGACGCAGGTCCAGCAGCTCTGCCGCTTCGTCCCGCACGGTAAGCGCCCCCATATCCCTCTACTGGGCAGCATCTGCACGCACCGCCTGGGCGCGCAAGGCAGAAAAGTGACGAGCGCAGCTCGAGGGGAGGATGGAAACCAGCCTTCTCCGCATGCCATTCACTTTACGAAAGCCGAGGCGATGCTCTGCTAACCACTGTGTCCGACCGTCCCCGCGGTCAACTGGCGGAAAGGGAAGCCGGGGCATGCCCTCAGGCCCGCACCCTGGTTTCCCGTCGGGGGACCAACGTCGCACCGGTTGCAGGTCGCGGTTTTTGCTGCCACACCTCCTTGGAGAATACACGAGCGATCAGCGGGGCGCCGCTCTGCGATTGCGTGCGTACACGCACGGCCCCGGCCTCCTTCTGCGCGAGCTCGATTTCCTTCTTGGCCCTGGCCTCCAACGCACGGACCTGCTGCTCTCGAGCTTGGGCCTCGCGAATCCGCCGCGTTGCCTCCTCGTGTTTCCGCCTCGCGTCTTCTTCGTGACGGGCGGCAGCTTCCTCTCGCCGACGGGCTTCCTCCGCGGAACGGCGGGCGGCAACTTCCTTCCTCTTTACTTCCTCCTCCCGTCTTTGCACAGCCACCCGATGTTCCTCAAAACGCCGATCCATCTCGGCTGAGGATGAACCATATGAAGACGATGGCTCAAATGAGCTCGAGGTAGAAGAGACAGAGGTCGCGGGGGAGGCAGTGGGAGGTGGGAGAAGTCGGGTTGAAGAATACTGCGTAATGGAGTCGCGGCGTACTGAGGTGAATGGGCGAGACGATGATGAGGACGAAGAGGAGGCGAACGGTGTACTCGGGACCGAGCGGGTGGAAACCGAGTCCTTCCGTGAGCGACTGCGTTGAACAGGAATGGGAATGGGCTGTGATGGTCGCGCAATGCTCGGTTGGGGTAGGGCCTGTACCTGAGGTGGCGTGGGGAGGGGAGCGCTGGACATGGAAGACTGAGAGGCTTCTCGGCGCATGTTGTCGCGGGCAATGCTCTCCATGATGGTTTGCTGCTCTGCAACGAGGGCGTCTTTGCCGTGGTAATTGCCAAGCAGGCGACGTTCGAGCTCGGCCTCGACCCGGCGCTGAAACTCGGCACGGGCATGCGCACGGATATCAGCCATGCTCTCGTCATATTCTCTCATGATAGCCGCCCGTTCCTCCGCGGTCGAGGCTGCTGCGAGTGCGGCATCCTTCTCGGCTTTGACGTCGTCGACGAGGGAAAGGCTGAATTCGGCTTCGACATCGTCTTTGAGTGCGTCCACCCATGGCTCTGGGCCAGGACGGGTCGCAGGGAGAGAGACTGGGAGATTTGATTGGCTTCTGCGCGTGGGAAAGGGGAGAGGAGTCGTTGGGGACTGATGAAATGATGGGGCGCGAGAGCGAGGGATCAACGGTGGGACATGAGATGGCGTGCGTTCGTACACAGCTGGACCCGCAGGACGTTGCTGGACCAGCCTGGGTGCATGAGTGAACATAGCTTCGTGAGTAAGAAGGAGAATTGGTGGGTGAGGCGGATGAAAAAAAAAATTGATGGGGCCAAATCCGACCGATAACGGAGGGGGAAATCGTGAAAGCAGGAGGTCTGAGAAGAGATGAAGACCGACTCGTGTGTAGACGAGCACTGCGGGACACGATTGGGTTATCGGTGGACGGGGGATACAGAGGAGGTATATAAGGAGGGAGGTGTATCAAAGAAAGGGATGACGAGTGGACCGGACTCGGACTATATCGAGCCACGGCACATCTCACTCGCTCGCCTCATGTCCGACACGAGTCCGGCGACTCTCCGAGTTATTCGTCTCACTTCTCAACTCAGGCAACCACCGTCCGCTGACCGAAAACTCTATCTGCTTGGCTTCAGTAACCACATCGGAGCCCCTTTCGCCCCACCTGTGAGGTTTCCAAGCGACCACAGCATAGTTAATCGCTATCGGCGCTCCGTCGCTATCGTTGGCCCCTGTAAGTTCCGCCCGCGTGCGTAACCCTGCCTCCTCGCTTGGACACGCCCGCTCCCTGGATGACAGTTTACACCTAGACTACCGGACACTTTGATAACAATCACATATCTCCTAAACGATCAGAATCAGATGGGCGCCAGGTGCCACAACCTTTACAAGTGACGGCGTGAAAGCAGTAAGTGGGCGCACTTTCCCTGGTCTTAATGGGTGGGCGCAGGGCCTGGGCATCGAGCATCGGTTCCAATTGCACACGGTTGGTTGATTGGGTTATGGTTTGCGTACGCACCGACACTTTGGCACATGGGGGACATGACCTAGTTATTTTTAAAGATCCAACTATACTGGCACCTGGCACGGAACATCGAACATAGAACATCGAAGGGCTGTCTCCAACTCCGTGGGGCCGATTGTCACAACCCAAAAAGAATAATATGCGTTTCCAGATGTGCCCAAATTTAAAGGGCATGTATTTATATCAATACTCGAAAGCATGTAGGAGCGATCGGCACCACCCATATACTACGCCGCCAATGGTCGCCTGCGAAGCAATGCTGCTTCACCCACCTCGTCAATTGTCCGAGTAGCACTGAACTCATAGTCCCATGACAGGTGCGATAGACAACTCGCCACGTAAGAGTTTATAACTCAGGCGGAAATCAATGAATTCAGATAAAAAGAGGTCAGTGACAGCTGTGAACGGCGTGAACATGATACATGGGCTGTGCTCATCGCATTGGTGGCGCCCTGTCAGCCCAAGTGCTGCGAAAGTCTTCTGTGCCCAATGTAGGGTGCCCATAATGACCCTAGCACAGCACAGCACACACGTTGCACACCAACCTTTGGATTCCCTTGCGCACAATAGAACTATCCGCGACGCTGTCCGCGGCGAGGAAGTCGACTCACTCCGGCAGGTGGAATGATGCCTCGAAAGCACGTGTATCACAACACGTTTAACTCGAACACGAGGCAATAAGGTCGAAACACGACGGAAATGTCAACCGCATTGTCGCAAATATTCTCCCAGACCGGCAAATCGCAGCCGAGATTATATCCACTAACGAAAGACTGAGGTCATAGGGCACACACAGCCAAGGAGCTAGAGTCGGGACTTACGAGGAACAAGATAACTGGTGGCGCCGTATTTCGCATAGGTTATATATAGAACTACAATTGTTGTACGCCGGCACGTACAGATCAGTGCGTTGCACTTGAAAAGGCGGCTATCCGCCTGGCTATGCTTAGAACGACATCTAGCTGCCGAGACATTGACCGTATTAGACGCAAATGGGGTCGTTGAAGCAGTTTTAGCTGACCACTGCCAAAGATATCTCTACATGATACACGATGCACGGTGACGTCAGACAACTGCCTCGTGGTGGTAGGCAGGCGGCAGCCTTGTCAAAAGCAATGCAACACGTACCTCTTCCCGCAGCGACCAGAGAATGGAGAACACAGCTCGTTCATGCTGTGCAGGGAACGTTGTGTATTCTGCGTCGTGAAAACGTGTATCGACTATCGTTTGGGTTGACATTTGCCTAGAGGATTGCGTGCGCCACCGACGGCCGCCGCAGATTGCTAAGTATACTTTTGTAAACATACCGCAGCCCTGCGGAACCTCGCATCAACGCAGGTACCTCGGGTCATCGACACCAGTGCGTCCTGTCGCTCCGTCACCTCAGATACAAAAATGCCATGTCCAGAAAGGGTGACGATTCGGGACGCGAAACCAATCGGTCTCAGCACGGGGATCGTCAGCGAAAACGCCTCGCAAAGATACAGTGACCACCGAAATGGGAAAAAAAAATTTCAAAGCTGGCTCTCACAGGGACGTCTGAATCTGAACAAAAAAGAACAAAAGGAGAGGAGGAGCAAAGCATGAGATAAAAATGAGGCCGCCGTCAAGAAGAATGGAACCGTGAGATTATGGGGTTACGGAAATTACGAGATAGTTGCCGGCGACCGCGAGGAAAGAGACCGACAGATACCCCTCCCTCTCTCTCTCACTTATCGCCCACGCCCACGCACGTCCTCGAAGCACGACGCTGAGAACTCGGACAAATCACGATCGCATGCTCTGATGTTCTTTCGGGCCGCGCTAGGCCAGAAGGAACGAAGGAACGTCTAAATTGGGTGCCTCCGAGATAACCCGAATCCCAAACCGAGCGAGACCCAGACGTGGACGCGCAGAGACGCACCTTGAATTGGGGCTTCGCCTTCCATTTCAGGGAAGCCTCTTGAAGAGGGAAAGGAAAAAAAATACGAGCGGTACGCCCAGCTTGGTTAGGCGCTATGCAAGGTACCGATGTGCGATGTGCAGCTGTAGCACAGCGAGCGCGCAGGAGAGATACGGAACAGATAGGAGGCGACGGGACGCGATAGGGGAGAAAGGAGGCACGTCCAAAGAATGGAAGGTTCGGGTGACGGGAAAATAGTCGTGCAATGGTCCTAGAGGGGCTCAGGGCCGGGGCCGACGCGCGCAGATGGTACTGCTGGAGTGGTGCTGGCCCATGTCTTCATGCCTTGTGGTACGCCCTAATCAATAAAAGGAGGCGCCGCTGACAGAACTCGTGTGAAGCTGGTGGAGCAGAGAACGTCCGTTTGGAAAAAAAATATCCCCGAAAGCCTCCCGCCGCGTTCGTGTCTCGTTGGCCGTCGGCCGATCCCAAGTGGTGCATGTGCAGAGGTGTTCAAGTTCAAGTTGTGCACGTGTAATCGTGTGTCGGCTGCCGCTTGATCGCTTGGTCTGGGAACGTAGGCTCAGTTTCTCCCACCTTTCCCCGGGCTCTTTCCGAGGTCTCGTTTCGTGTCCGCTGCCAAAGGTAAAATTTCGTATCCACGGAAGGTAGTCGCTCGATGGCCGACCTAAGTACTATTCCCAACTTGCATCGCCCTGGAAACTGTTTGGTCTGACCGGTCCGGACGATGGATGGCTCATCAGACGGGTGTTCTGGAAACCTGCGTCTAGAATCGAAGCAAGAAAAGTTGAAATTTTGGGCTTGGGCCTCTCGAACGCTTGAACCTTGAAGAGCTTGAAATTACAAACGTCGTGCGTGGCCTCTCGTGCTCCTCACACGAGTCATCTCACCTGACCTGTCCAGATTCTGAACTCTCTGCGATCCGCGGGCAGAACGTTCCCATGAGAAACGGTGCAGAGGTACCCCACCACTGACGAGTCACGTACCTCCAGCTCATGGAAGCAAAACTCGAATCTAACAGAAGAACGTGCCAGCACTAGCATGATATGGCACAATTTTCGCCTCGAATGATGATATTGCCGTGGGGTGGGGCCTTCGAGTTGGCATGTTCAAGTTGCACGCCGTTCGGTTCGCCTCACTCTCACGGGTCCTCGCCTCCGGCGACTCGGAATTGTCCTCTGCGCCACGCTGAGCGTCCCCAGATTGATCTCGCTGATTTCTCCCCCTGTCTGTCAATCATGTTCGCTTCGCTTCCATGTTTTCAACGGCACAGCTGTAAGTTGCAACCAAGACAGGACCCTCAATCAACCACCCCCTTTTAATCACCCTCGGCTTTTTCCATGGGTCAACAGACGAGCCGACAGTTATTCGCCCTGACTACCCCTTTCCATTGTTTACCGAGATCAATTTCCTCTCTCCATCCGCGACTCTTTCCTTGGTTTTCATTTCGCTCTCCGCCTACCCAAGGCTGCCCGATTTTGTGCCTTGATGAGAGTTCGATACACGAGGGTGCACGCTGAGCCTTTAGAGCCTTAGTACTTTAGTAGTCGAACAAAAGTCGCCTCGTAACGTCTTTGCAGCTTCTTCGATGTACTCGGATCATTACTTGACAATTGGTCCCGCGAAACATTCGACAACTTGATGGGCTCGACCTAATCTGGACAGCGCTCCGACGTTAATCTCAAGCCATTTCTTGTTCAGAGGTGACTTAAACGGTCCATCTTATGGTGGCTGGCGCCTCATTCATTGTTTTCTATCGGTTTCGTGGGCGCGCAAAGCTGTTCAGGGGTCTATTTGCTTCATATGCGCCTGGTCATCTTGGTTGATTCATTTCTGTATGCCCCTCGTTTTATGCTGCGGACCTGGTCCTGGGTCATCTACATCACAATTTCAACTAGTCTTTGTCCAGGACAAGATTCATGTGCCAGCGAAGGACTCCAGAACACCATCGAAGGATACTGGTACACCGATATCCGGGAACCCCCGATAAACATGCCAATCAAAGTTCTTTGGGCTTACTTACACTAATCACTATTGTGACGCTAATCAGCATCATTGACCCGTGACAATTGACCCGGACGACCTCCCATCATCAAGAATCCGAACGGTGAGAGGCGAAAGAGAGCACAGTGGGTAGTTTCCCACTACTTCCCTTTTCTCCTGCTATCGCAAGTCAGCTCAATTGTACATTGCTTGCACCTCAGTCAGTGTTAGGCTGCTGCCGAAGTTCAGGTCACGGGAAGAGACGTTCTACATTCAGGATTTGAGATAAGGTTCCAGGTATTCAAGAATCACAAGATAGAAGACTGGGGTTCTACAGACAGGAACGACAGCGTTCAAATAGACAAACTGTGGTCAGCGGTTGAGACGTTAAGCACGTTAAGGGTCGACCAAATGTAACTATCACGAGCCAGCGAACATGAAACAACAGTCCGAGACGTTATCAAAGTGAGTAGTAGGAAAGTAAACAATCGTGGGCTTTTGTGCGCCAAGTCCGCGGTTGTCCTCCGACAATTTTTAGGGTGCCTTCCGTGCTTGTGCTAACCTGTGCTTTCTTCGACATGACCATTTCTTGATGGGGACTGGGGCATTAGGGCCTCGGACCTGTTCATTCTGGTAGGTACATGAGACGCAAGCCGGTCCATACTCTGCCTCAGCAGGGAAGATAAAAGGGCCCAGGAAACACCCCTTCCGAGTCTCTCCACCTCTCAAAGCTCCACAGCGATGGCCATCTCCAAACAATCTTCTCCGCAATTCAACGCCGTGCTGCAGTTTTACACTGCTGTCACGACCTGGAAATTCGACATACTCGAGAGCCTGCTCTCTGAGGACTACGTCTCCAAGATCCTTCCCGCATCCGCGAACGTTCCACCAAAGACTAAGGCGGAAGGCATCCAGCACGCAAAGGACATAGGTGCCACAGTCGGCTACACATCGCTGAATGTACGCTGGCATTCGACCCATCACATTGGCGAGAGAGAGAAAACTGACGTCTTTGGTATGATACCACAGTATGAGATCTTTGAATCGATTGAGGTCCCAGGGAGTGTCTGGGTACACGTAAGTTGTCAGGGTATTGTGCAAGGACACACGTTGCCCCTGTGCGCACGACGCAGCTCACACTGACCATCTGTTTTTTTTGTGGCCCTTCCATACCGGTTACATAGTCCAGGCTCTTCGGCGATATCCCGGGCAAGCCTTCTTTCCACACCGAATCCATATACATATTCACGCTCAGCACGGGAGATGACATCAAGATCACTGCTGTCTCAGAGTTTATCGACGACAAGCCGCCGGCCACCTCCAAGCCCGCAGCCGCTGCCCCTGCGGAGCAGTGATCGACTTTTGGTGACCTGAGGTACTGTATACGCTACGAGGAATGGAGCCAAGAAGAGTGTGATTGTATGGATTGTCTGTTTTTTTCGGTGGATACGGACCGCTAGTGCTTGCTTGTAATTTTCCTTGTCGTTACCTTGACTAATTTGTTTTTCGTGAATTTTTGGGGCCGGTGAGGGATGAGCCGGAGCTGATGGAAATATCGACCCCAATACGCAAACGGATGCGGATCAGCGAAACTGCAGTCATCAATATCGCGAACAGTACTTAATGGAATACGCCAAACATTCAGCGTGAGTGGTGAGTGGCGCCACCATGGCGGAACTTAAGCGTTCCATAAGCTACGACAAAGCGGGATTTTAAGTTTTGCGGTAGACTCGGGCCATGTACAATGCTCAGGCTGTTTTGTGTAACGAGATCAGATTGTAGAAAGCGTGGGCCGTCAGAGGCCCGAGGTCCGACGACGGGTCATTTGTTGGTTGTAAACGTAAGCTGGTCAGCCCCACCTTTCGGACATCTCCGCCGCGGCGGGCGGGGTTGGGCGGGTCTGGCGTTGCCGAGCTCCACTTCTAGATCACTTGGCCCTCTACACATGTGCACATTGAGTTCCATCGGAGCGTTGCTTGCAATCCGTTCCATTCATTGCACTCAAAGAAAGTCATAAACCGATCTTAGAGCAGTGGCGGATGCGGGATTGTGAGTATGGTTATATTTTCATTTCATATCCCGATACCTTCCCATTGATAGAATACACAACAGCACGGGCGGCATCACACCGGCCTCCCCCAACGATGCGAAAGAAGGTCATGGCACCCGTCTTCTCCCGCGAGAACGTGTGACCCTGCAGATGCCTTGCTGTTAGCCCCATGGACTATCTCGGTCCATGAGCCGTCGCCGTCGCAAACCCTCCATGACATCACGGTTCCTTAACTCCCTTTGTCTGCGTCATACAACATGCTCATGGCGCGACGCCAGTTCAAACCATATCTTTGTCTGTCTGAAGTCGACGTAAAGCGGCCATCTTATGATGACCGGCGCTAGGTACGTGGTTTGCTTCGGGTTCTGTGCACAGCGCACCCACGCATGAAGCCGCTTATGGGATCTACCATGTTGGCTTTTGGCTTAATTCTGTACTGTACAGCTCTCGTTCCGTGCTGCGGACCTAAAAATCACAACCGGACGTTGCCCTGGGCCAAGAATCACGTGCTAGTGAAACTGGGAAGGACTCGGGGAACCCCAACTCAACTAAACTACATCGTCGGACGAATACGCTGGTTTTCGGGAGCGTCATGAACTGTTCCATCCAAAGTTCTTCGGGCTTACAATGGTCACGATGCCGATAACCCATCTCATCGAGCGGATGCCCAGCACAGGAGCGAAGGAGGATGCTACTGGTAAGCTCTCTACAACTGCCTTTCTTCCCCAGTATCGCAAGCACTCAGAAGGAAAGAAGGGGCTTCTCGTCTCATCGCGCATCGTCCACAATTCTGTGATACTTCGAGTCGCACCGAAGCTCCCGTTATGCTCGAGGACGTTCCACGGTTCGGGTTCAACTTGGAGCTGAGGTGCCGAGCATAAGGATGCATGAACGCAACATGATGCGCCTTCGATTCGAGTCCAGCGTCTCCGCGACGCCGTCTTGGCCGATGGGCGCCTGCCATGTAAGGCTTGGGAGTGGAGCGCCCGCTGGCCCTTGTTCGGCACGATGACTACCTCGCTGGGGGCTTAAGGCCTAAGTGGCCACATTAGACGCAAAATCGCTCCCGACTCGGGTCCACACTTCGGTCTTGCTGATTGGAACGATATAAGAAAAAAAAGGTGAACGGCTCGAGGTTCCACATCCCCCACTACCATCGTTTTACGACAAACAAACCTCCTCATCTCCGAAACGATGACCGTCACCAAAGCTTCTTCCTCGCAAGTCAATGCCACTGTGACCAAGTTTTACGAGGCCGTGACGGCCTGGGATTTCGACGCCCTCGAGACGCTCTTCTCCGAGGACTATGAACACAGGACACTCCCCGCATCCGCAAACGATCCCCCAAAGAATAAGAAGCAGGGCATCGAGTTTGCAAGGGCTATCGGACAATTACTCGGACACGCGAAGCTGAACGTACGCGATCGACGCATCACAATAGCGAGCGCGAGCGATTTCTGATGTGTTTCATATCACGCAGTACGAGATCTTCCAATCGATCGAGCTTCCGGGGAGTGTTTGGGCCCACGTACGTCGCCAGATTTATCGTACAGGACGCGTGTTGGGTCCTGTGCGGCGAGACCGGACGTATGCTGACCGACCGGTTTTGATTGGGCCCCTTCCGTGCCGCCGTGCCGCGTTTGTAGACGAGGCTCTATGGCGAACTTCGGGGAGGACATCAGTTCAACGGCGAATCGATATACATCTTCACGCTCAGCTCGGAGGGCGACAGGATCGTTGGTATCCAAGAGTTCATTGACACCAAGGCCGCGGCAGACTTTGCCGCCGCTTCTGCCCCTGCGCAGCAGTGATCGAGGCATCGCGCAGCGGAGGAGACCCGAGATGAGTGCGACTGTGTGGGACGGTCTGCTATGGCGGATGCGATATGGCAGTTTACTTTGTATTCAATCATGCACGCTTATCGGGTCGGAAAATTCAGACCATCATTTGCCTGTGAACGTAAGCGAGCATGACCCTCGCTCGTCGCCACGCGGGCTCTGAATATGTGCCTGCCACGTCGAATCTCTTGACCTCCCCCACATTAATTGGATTTCCAGCAGGGAATCGCTTTCGACCTATCTGGGTCAAAGTTATGAATCTAATATCCAGCCGCCCTGTCGATGGTGATGTCGAAATAAGTACGATCCAAATTTGGCCCTCGATCCACTCCGCCCTCCAGCACGAAAAAACCATCTGTTCGCTTCTAGCCCGAAGTGTCTGTTAAAGGCGTACTTTACACACAAGTCTCAGGCTAATAAAGCCGAGTTTGGAGCGGTGCGAATGTGGGATGGTAGGTATAGAGCATGTCCTTTGCCATCTCACTTCCTGTCATATCGCTCGGACGTATCATCGACTCAACTGCATGATAGGACCACCAGTACCACGACAGTAGCGAGGATGTCTCACAGTTGGTCCCACAATCATCTCTGGTCTCTGTGTGAGCCATCGCAGGAACTCTATGACATCCCAGCGCGCGAGGGAGACGATCCCTTTTAATTGTCCGCCTCATCCAACATGCTGCTAGAACAGCGTGACGACCGCTCCAAGCCTTATTTTTTTATTTCGCGCACGTCGACGTCAAAAGCGTCCGGACCTCTTGCGGCAGCATCTGCCAGTGGCGCCGCATGCGTCGTGTCTTTGGTTCGTGGGTTCTGCGCACGGGCGTCAGCACGCGCGAAGCCCGTTTTGATGGCTATCTCTCGTTTTCGTTCTTTCATGTCATTTGGCTCATATTCCTGCTGCTTCTGTATAGCTCTCGCATTTCCGTGTTGTGCGCACCTCTCGGCATCTATATACCAAAATTGCAAGCGACGTTTACTATGGCAACCATGGGGTCAAGAATCATGTGCTAAGGTTCCTGAGCATATAAACAATGACTCGGTGGACGCACCACATTAGCGAGCCCGCCCGGTCATTGACAGGGGCGCGAGCCCACAACTCGTGGCTGAGTGTCAGTTTTTTTTTTTGCGCCTCCTCATGCGTTTGTAGTTGAGCCTCTAGGGCGAAATCCAGATCGGGGGTCAGTTGAGCAGTGAAAATATCTTCGTCTTCATGCTCCGCCCGCGAGGGTGATCATATGAT
>QFFA01006596.1:0-16677 GCA_003316565.1 Russula foetens | reverse complement strand
TTGAGCTCTTATAGTGCGGTCATACGCTGAATGATGAGACCTTGGAACATTCCAGACGTTCGCCCCCCTGGGTCGTCACGAACGGCGAGACCCCTCTCTGCTGCGATGGGATGGAGAGTGTCCATCTCATTTCTCATTTCTCATTCAATGACGGCCTCTCTTCCACAAGCAGATGATAATCTTGGCGGGCCGTCCGAGCCGTTGGCAAAGTGCTATGGCTGTGCATGTGTGCTTGCGGAGCGCGGAGCGGTGGGCTCCACGGATCTTTGCTCCGCCCCTTTCCGCCACTTGCGTCGTCACCCTCAGGCTCCACCTCCACACCCTTGCAACAAGACCTGTAACTATAATTCAGTACCTTTGCACCTTACCTCAGGAGAAAATACACGAAACGTCTTTTGCCACACACACAGTTTTTTTTATACTCCTGTCTCAATTTTTTTTTTGCGTGCTTCCTGTGTCCAACCTCGGTATGCCACCTTTTCCGGTACTGCGCCGGCAAGCAAGCGGTAGCAGCAGTAATACCGCTCCACCTTCTTCGGCAAGCACCCCATTTCTCTCTACCCGCGTCATCCCAAGCACAGCATAACATTGCCTTTGCCTTTAAACTACGGAATCCAGACACCAACCCCAACCGAGCATGTGTCCCATGCACCAAAGATCGGCGGATCAGAGGCAGGTAAGCAAAATCCCTCAAACACCCAACTCGTGAAACTCCCGAAACAACCACAATCGTACCGACACGCCCTACCCCCATTTTTTTTGGGTGTTTTTTTTTGCTGCTTGGCTTCTTTGAGCCTTCTTCGTGCTCGTAATACTTCTCGCGATCATCGTCATCGCCTCAAGCACCGGAATCTATCTCCTCCTGCGCTACGGCGAACCCTCACCGACCGACCGCACCGCCCGCCGCAAATACTCCATCCGGCGCCGAGGCGTGCGCACGCACCCGCTCCCCATCGGCCTCCCAGGCTCTCTCGGCGAGAAACTCGGCAACATGTTCAAGAGCGGCCCCCGCACCCGCGCCGGCTGGGTCCCCGCGCGCGACGACGACTTCGACGACGACGATAACTACAGTATCGGTGGCGCGAACGTGTGGGATTCTACGGACGAGCCCCCGCGCGATCGCGATCTCGACGGCGACGAGTACCCGCGCGTGGGTTTGACACCCGTGTCGCGTCTCACGGTGCTCTCGGACGCGACTACCGCTAGCACGCACAGGTCACGTGAGGCGACTCATGTAGACGCCGCAGGTGGCGAATCATCGGCGCGTCTCCTTGGAACACCAACTGCAACTTCGGCTTCACCGGCTCTCGTCGTACAGGCACCAGCACTGGCACTGGCACCGATACTGGCACCCTCCTGGGTGCAAAAGGAGGTACCAGATGAGGCATGGATCAACGTTGATGATGCCAGAATGGGCGTCGGCGGCGACGGCGGCGGTGCCGTTGATAGCAGTCACGCCGCCGGACCGCTGGATTGTTACGCTCCACAGCCGCGTCGAGCTGACTCGGGATACGAGGTCCCTCTTTTTGCGGGTAGCACCCCCTTCCGGCAAGATACCGATGTCTAGTAGCTATTGTCGGCGGTTGCTGACGACGCTGGCCTTTTGTTTTCTGTTTTCGATGGTTCCGTCTTTTGTTCTCCCTCTGCAATTTTATATTATGCCTACTAACGATCCCTCGGCTTGTTTTTATATGGACGGACCCACAGATTTGTATTGTGTTGCATTCTATTTGCCATCACTACGTTTTGGAGACAGACTTTATAAACCAACACTCTACCGTAGGAGCCTCACTCGAGCGTTCCAATTCTTACTCTCCATTACTACCTACCATATTCGTGCTAGTGCTAGCTGGAATCTGGCTTTGACACAAAGTACTTTATCTACACACGCATGTCATGAATGAGTTCCATTCTATTCCTATTCAAAAACAACAGTCGTGATGAGCGCCCGTATGCCATTTCTTCCTGCTCGCTCCTTTTATCCTCCTACGGCGAGTAAGGGAGTATCTGGCAGTGGTTATTACGTCCTAGGATTATGTGGCGTCGCCTCACCCCTTGGCAACCTGGGGTATACCATATCAGTATCTGGGCGGCACCCCGCTGTATGCATGTTTTAGTCCCGGCGTCATATCTGACAAGGCTTTTCATTGATGGAGGCACGTATTTGGGGGCGACACAGTCGTATTCTGCTGCGTGGTGTATGCCCTGTGTTCACCCGGTAATCTGAAAGGCTGACCTACCACGACAGAGCGTGCCATAATTAGCGTTTGAGCGCCCGAGCGCCCCGAGGCGGAGTTGAACAGTAAGCAGATCCCCCAGCACGTGTTTGGCTTGTCCGTTTTCTGCATCGCTCCTGTGCCTCGCTTCAATCGGCACGAGGTCTCGCCCCTCTGGGCTGTGCAAAGTCCACCAGATCTGGAGGTGAAGGTTGCGCCAGACCTGTTCTCCCGGCGGCCTAAGGAAGGTTGCTCTGTTGCTCTGAACAGTATGCGGCCCAGGGCCAGATTGCTTCCGATCCAAGTGAGTTCACGTTCGAGGGGCGTGAAACGGGTGTTGACAAAGATAACGGGTACACACAATCTTCTCTGGAGAAGGGGTCATTCTGGGACACCGTATTCTCAGCGGCGAGGCGTTAATACGGAATACGGAGCGCTTTCCATCGAAGCGATCAGAAAGGGGCTAATATTCCTAGGGCCGTATCACTATCACTGACTGCAACCGATAGTTGCGATCAGAGACCACGTGAGAGGAGCAAGGCTTTAATCGTTCCATTGTGTACTGTGATACTATACCCCAAAAAGATGCTATACAAGGACCGCAGCTGCAAGACAAGGATTCGAACTCGGGGTTTGATGATGTACGGGTGCTAATAGATCAAGAGGCACTCACAGCTTGTCATACACGCTTTATCCTCTCATGTCCAAAGCTTCCAAATACAGCCCGATGCCAGATGCCAGATGCCAGATAGGCATATCTCTCTCGAGGCATGGCACGATGGTCCGTCTACGCTTCTACGTCGAGTTCCATCGGAACCTGTACGGACTGCTGCTCCCCCTCGGCAGGCGGCGGAGGAGAATCCTCCTGCCCCTTCTCTTTGGCGCGTGGCCGAGTACGAGCCCGGGTATTGCCGCGTCGTGAGCGGCTCGCGCGCGATAGCTGGGACTGAGGCGCCGCCGCCGCCGCCGCCACTGTGGCTGTTGAAACAGTTGTGGGCTCAGACGCTCCTCCAAGTTGCGCGCTTGCCTCTTCCGGTTGCTCCTCCTCATCCTCCTTCGCACCTACCGCGGCGGCGGGCCGGCTCCGCGCAGAGGATCGCCGCGCCCCGCGTCTAGAACTTCCACGCGAGCGGCGCACGGGTGCGCGTCGCGCCGCAGGCGTTTCGTCCCCGTCGCCGTCTTCATCGGCATCCACGTCGTCGTCTCCCGCGTAAAACTCATTCTGCGCGGCCCGCCTACGCGTCGGGCGCGCGCTCGTGCTTGCATCGGCCTCCGCTTCCTGCTCCACCTCGGCGGCAGCGTCCTCGGCCGCAAGCCATGCTTCGAGTCCAGGCGGAATCTCACGCATCGCCACGCTCGGCGCACCGCCAAGGTAGCGCAGCTTCTCGCGGATGCTCACCGTGATGCGCTGCAAGCCTGCGGGGGAATTGAGGTTGTCGACCTTGCCTGTGAGTGGGGGATGCAACTTCCAGCCTGAATCTGCAAAGTACGCGTCGTAAATCGTCGCAGGGAGGGTGTCGGGTATGTCAGCGCCAACGAGGACGGCAGTCTCGTATGCCCAGCAGCGCGATACATTTTTGACGGTGTATCCGCCACCACCAACGACAAGTAGCGGCACACCGAATGTTCGGACATAGTTGACGCACTCGCCGTGGGCTGCAATGGACAGGTTGAACGCGCCGAGCCTGTCGAGACCCAACGAGTCGGCGCCACATTGCAGCACGATGCTCGTGGGTTGAAAGTGTGTGACGGTGTCACCGATGACCGTTTTGAAGACGGTGAGGTACATATCGTCGTCGATGCCGTCCTGTAGGGGTACGTTGAGACAAAAGTACTTGCCTAGCCCTGCGCCATTATCGTCCAGCTTGCCCGTGCCCGGGAAAAAGTCGCCAGTATACTTGTGAAAAGAGACGGTCATGACGCGATTCGAGTGGTAGAACGCGAGCTCAACCCCATCTCCGTGGTGAATGTCGATGTCGATGTATAGCACGCGGGGATGATACCTGTGATGAGATGAGATATATAGCTTTGCGGTTGGCACAGTCCATCACAACTCCACCTACTTGAGCAACTCTAGGATAGCCAGCACAGCGTCGTTAATGTAACAAAATCCGTTCGCCTCACCACGTTTGGCATGATGGAGACCGCCGGACCAATTAATCGCAGTGTCTGTCGTGCCAGCGGATAGCTTTCGGGCACCGGCGAGAGAGGCACCTGTGTACATCTTGCAAAACTCGAACATGTCTGCGAATATGGGACAATCCTCGACACAATTGAACGTGTCGATGAGATGTTTCATTTCATCCTGATTCCCGGGTGTCACCCTGTACAAATCGATTAGCCACAGAGACCTGTGTAGACGCCACATACTTGCTTTGAGAGAAATTCTATGTATTGAGGATCGTGGTAAACCTCAAGCTCCTCACGGGTCGCCAGCCGTGGATTGTAGATGTGGTGAATCTGCTTGTCTAGGCCATACCCCATGACCAATGCATTGGTCAGAGAGAGTCTGTGCGGTTTCATCGGGTGGCGTTCCTAAGCACAGCATACAGGTGAGTACGAGCACGGAACATGGATGAGTGGATGACATTACCCCATAGTGATGTTCGCCGACACCTTTGGGGAAATAATAGGAAACTATTGGACGAGAATGAGGCTTTGATTGTTGAAAAACTCTCGGTCAGATGATAGCCACGGGCCTTGGCCATCGCTTTTTGGTGTGTGGATGTGAATACATACTCACATTGACTCTTTCCGTCAGGGGTTGTGCGACGCCTTCGGGCCCCCTGTCTCCAAAAAATTTCGAAGCCGAAAAAGTGTATGTTTCATATTTACGCATGGCAAGCGTGAAATTTTGAGCCCGCCGCAGCAAAAAAAACCTGTGTCGTTCGAAATCGAAGCAAAGCGTGAGTCGGGTGAGAAATGGACGTGATGTAACCGTCGGATCAAATGCTCCTTTTGACAATCGTCGATGTGGCCGGGATGTAAGTTTTGTTTTTATGTCTTACTCGGGACTTGAAATAGCCCTTTCGGGAAGACGGACTCGAATGATGAAGAGACCGAGTGGAGAACGAGGGTTATCTATACACCGACCCCTTGACGGCTGACTGTGTAAACCCGAGCCGACAGGGCGAAGGGGCCTGAAACCCACAGGGATTAGTCAGCCCCACCCCACACTCGGCCCCCCACTGCCCCCACGCACGCCATGCTGTGTATGGTAGTCCGCGACTCGCGCATCGCAAGGACCACTTCTGACCTGACCCGCGTGCCACACAATCCGGAACCAACCGTGGCCCGGAACTCGCACGCACGCACATCCATATCCATACGACGTGTAACAGAGGACAACGTCACGCGACAAAGTCAAAAAAAAATAATCGACGGACAAGCCAAGCAAGCAACAGCCATGCTGCGGTTTTACCTTCTCCAGCTGTGCCTCGTCATTCTCGTCATCGTCACTTCCGATCCCGGCCCCAACTTATTCGCGCTCGCCTCGTCCGGCGACCGCTCTGCCGAGTTCCAGCGGTGCCTCGGAAAATGCACGCGGGACAGCTGCACGGCCAACGGCAACAACAACAACAACAACAACAACAACGGGGATCACCGGAACGTGCCACCGCTCGCGCTGCGACTCACGCGATGGACGTGCACGGACGAGTGCAAGTACGCGTGCACGCACGCAGTGACGGACCTGGCGATGGAGAGCGGCGTGCGGATGGAACAGTTCTACGGCAAGTGGCCGTTCTGGCGTCTCGCGGGCATGCAGGAGCCCGCCTCGGTCGCGTTCTCCTTCGCCAACCTGCTCATGCACGTACTCGGTGCGGACTGGCTGCGCCGCGGCGTGCATCCCGCGCATCCGATGCGGCCCTTCTATCTCACTTGGTCCTACGTGAGCATCAACGCGTGGGTATGGTCTGCCGTGTTTCACACTCGTGGTACGTCTGCTCCGTGCCTTGCTTTCCTTTTCCCCCTCCCCCCCCTTTCTCTCCCTATGTTCCCCACACATCCTGCCACCCTATTACCCCCCCTTTCACGCCGGGCGGAGCAGGGGCGTTCATTTAGCCTTTCTAGCTCTTCTTCTGATGTACAGGAAACGTGTTTTCGAGTGACTGATGTGCGCCCCCACCCCCTTGGGCGCCTCGCGCATAGTACAGACACGCCACTAACAGAGAAGTTGGATTACTTTTCGGCGGGGCTCGTGATCCTGTATGGGCTATACATGGCCGTTATACGCCTGTTCCATTTGTACCCAGGCACGACCGCCTTTCCAGGTCGTCCGGGGCGCACTGCGATCTTTCACGCGTGGCGCTCGTTGGTAGCCGTCGTGTATTGCGGTCATGTCGCGTATCTCGGCTTGGCGCCCCGCTTCGACTATACGTACAATGTCATTTTCAACATCGCCCTCGGGCTCGTGCACCACGCACTGTGGCTCTTGTTCGCCTTACCTGGCAGCTCCCCGTTCCCCCGATATTCGGGAATGCCCCGCAGCTACCGTCCGGCACATGCTGGCACGGCTGCCCTGACGGTTGCATTGACGACCGCGGCGACGGCACTCGAAGTATTCGACTTTCCGCCGTGGGGCCGTGTGCTAGACGCACATGCGCTTTGGCACTTCGCAACTGCGCCGCTGGCTGTGTTGTGGTATGATTTTCTCCTTAAGGATTCGATAGATGCCGGATGGAAGGGGCAGAGGCTATGACATCGATCTTGTATACGACACGAGCGATCACCGTCATTGTTTTGTCTTAGTTCAGACACAGGAGTCATAGAGCTGTGTCAGTGGCAAGGTATGACGATAGATATCACCTTGCAACCATATCTGTGCACTGTTCTTGCGAATGATCATTGATTGGATTGTTGGCGTCAGGAAAGCTGACCCGTCGTCACTGTCACAAAAGTATTTATGGTGTCTACTGTAGTGTTCATGGAGGGGAGGTCACAACGCCTGGTTTCAGCACAACATTGTGAGCCATGTATGATAATAGATCATGATGGTGCATGGACACATAAAATCACATCTGGATATTTGGGCGGCGTCACGGAGGTGATGGGCCTGAGACCCAATGTTAATATAAACGAGCACAGCCCAGCGGTCGAGCGGCTTGGCACACGCCGAAAGGCAGACTCGTGTAGCTCAAAGGGGTGCAAGGGAAGTCAATCCTTGTCGTACAAGGGGATCAAAGCTCTAATGATTCAAATGAGGAACACGAGGCAAGCGTTCCCACAGGAGGAAGGCGCTTTGTACAACGAAGCCATGGCGAATATTAGGAAATCTGCTTGTGTGGCTGTCAGTCCCCGGGTGAGGCGGACTATGGCGTGGCATCACCCTATTTTAGTTACAGTTACGGAATTGCGGCGCTACGCATTCGCAAAAAGGCAGGGGAGCGTCGGCCGATGATTGCCTGCAGGCATATCCTGTAGAGTGATAAAATTTGATGATGGCATTGCAGATCACGTATACTGTAGTAGGTGACATACGTAGGTAAGTGACGACTACAGTAGGATACACGGTGTATGTGTAATTGCGTCCGCCTGATCAAGCGGACGAAAACATTTTTCGCGTCATTGAATGAGGCGTCTCGTGACATCTTTTGTCAGGACAAGTGACGAGGTGCTCGGAGAGTGTCAGAAAGGCTGGATGACGCAGGCAGGACAGCGCATTGTCAGTCAGTCATCGCCCAGCCCGATAGTCGAATGGGCGGTACGGTGGTCGGAGTGAGGGAAGCCCGGGCCGGGATTGAGTAAAAAAAAAAAGGGGTGAGACGGCTAAATGAGGCTGGAATGTGTGGCAAGGGTCCGATTGATTTTTTTGGGGGAATCTGTAGATCTTCGAATGGAGTCCGAGAGCGGAACTTCAACTCGAACTGGGAAACGGAAACGAGACCGACAGGGTCCAGCACCAAAAAATTTTCCGTGAAAATGATGACCTGACCTGACTGTGCTCAGCCTTGATATATATAACCAACACCACCTCCCACAGTCCCCTCCGACCCTGATCCCTCAATCCCCATTCCACTCTCTCATCCCTCTCCGCTCTCCAGCGCAAGTCAAATCATCTTTCTTCGTCTTTTCGTTGGTGTTCGTTGACTTTTTACGAGAGGTGAGTGATCGGTTCTTCACTTCTATTATCAGCCAGCTGGCGGCCGGTAGCGCCCGGCGATTGCGGCCCCGATTTGTCTATTTTTTTTTTCTTTCTGATTGAGGGGAGCAAGGACGATGTGCGTTGGCCCTCAAAGGGGAGACCCTGTGAGGTGTCAATGGGTGGCCTTTGATGCGGGGGGGAGCATGGCTGCAGGAAGCCTCGAGGCGATACAGAATGGATAACACGAGGCGCATCGAAAATGGGTTTGACCGGGTTGGCAGCCGCCTGTCAATGTCAGAAAAAACAAAATGACTTCCCCGTGAGAGGGTCTCAGTGCCTCGTGCCCTTCACAACCCCTTCGCTTTCCCCCTCTCACCCTTTCTTCCCTATAAGTATCGGCTCGACCCCCTTAACCACAATTCACTCACGCCTCCCCTCCTCCCTTCTATAGCCTCTCCCCTCAGTTTTTTCGTTCCATCGATATCGGTTCCCTCCCCTCCTACCCATATTCAATGGCCGCTGTATCTGGTCTCGTCCCCCCAAGGCATCCCTCCCCCTTCCGAAAGGCCCAGAAAATCTCCAGGCCCTCCGCGACGACCACAGCCCATGGACCCACTTCGGTAGGGCGCCTCCCCGAACTTTAACTTGAAACATTCTCACGCTCTAGTGTCGTAGGGTGCGAGTGGAAGCGATCCGTATCATGGACACGAGTTAACAGCCAAGCTGTGTGCGCGATTCGTCTCGCACCTTTTTGCGTGCCCGGACGTCCCCCCTCCCCCGGCACCGCCTTCGACCACCCCTACTCCCCGGTTGGACCATTTCATTGCCTACGCCCTTCATCGGACGCGGCTCCACCAATCGGTGACATTTGCGGCACTTTATCTCCTCCAGCGTTTGAAGGCACGGTTTCCCGCGGCCAAAGGTTCCTCGGGGCACCGTCTATTTATTTCTGCATTTATGCTCTCGTCCAAGATCATTTGCGACGACACATATTCCAACAAGTCGTGGTGTATCGTCGGACAGGGCATGTTTGCTCTCCGGGAGATCAACCAGATGGAACGAGAGATGTGCTCCTACTTGGAGTGGCAGCTCAATGTTGATCCTTCGACGCTGCGCGATTTTCAACATCGCGTTCAGCAAGATTTTGCCGGACCCGGACCTTACCCCCCTATGGTCCTCCCTCAACCGGCGCCGGCGCCGTTTACGCACCAGAGTTCGAGTAATGCAAGCTCCAGTTCCGGTTCAGCAATTCCGTTGCTCGCCCCCCGCGTTCCGATGCCCAAGGATGCCCCGGTCATCCCGAGTCCGTCTATACCTGCATACCCCACCTCGCCCCCCGATACCCCAGAGGCCTCACACTCGGCCTCAACTTCTCCCGCATCTTCGGTATCGCCGCAGACGCCTCCCGATGCGCATGGGCCAGGATTCATGAACGTTAAGGTGGTTTCGGCGGACTCGAGTCCCGTAGGGGCTCCAGTCATTCCTCACGGTCACGGATCCCTTTCTTCACTTGCGAAGCCCGCAAAGGCGTTGGCCTCAATGGCCCCTACTTCGTCGGCTGTCGCCTCTCAAAAGCCAAAGACCGCGCACGGGCAATTTGCATACGCGACGCGGGCTGTGTGGTAAACCTTCTGGTGCAATTCTGTCGTCCTTCCTCGTCCCTCCTTTTCTTCTTTTCTTCTTAACTTTTGGATCTCTGCTCTGCTTTATCTGTTCATCTCCTTTCTACTTATTCGCATGCCTGCACAGTCTTGCTGCCATTCGACGGGTCTGGCCTCGTATGTATGTATGTAATAATCACTGACGCTCGCTTTCGACGCATCAAGGGCTCTCACTGCATCCATCCCACACCCCACCACCCCCCACCCCTGTTCCCCTCACAACCCTTGGCATCACATCACCATCGAACCACTATCCGTCATTTTGAGCATTTGTGGGACTTAACAGTTAATTGTTTATTCACGGGGAGCGAGTCTTGCTGCATCGTCAAACACATACCAATGTACCTCATACACTTCTAGCAAATTGGTAGAATTATGTCTCGAACCCCATAAGGAAATGACATTTTTCTTTTTTTGAAAAACAACTTTGGTGGGATTGTGTTGAGCGAGGGAAGGATAATCGCCGTCGTTGGGGGGGGAGCGAGGAACTGGCGAAGAAGTTGTGGGGTGCGTTTGGGAAGAGGCAATTTGATTGGACCCGATCACAGTTCTGTCTGTCAAAACTGCCAACGTGGGTTTGGCATGCCGTGACAACGAGAACGGATCGGTGACCGGATTGGGTGAAATTACAACAATCGAATCACACGATTTTGGCACAAGGATGGCGCCATCCAGAAGGGTCTCCTCGTCCGAATAAAGATCAAAATATCAAAAGATGGCGCCTCAACTCCCAACCTGTATCTGTATCTTGTCTGGATCAACACACAAATGGCATCTCCTTCCTTTTTCTCTTATGCGGGGTCCCAAACGCCGTCGAGTATCAAGGAGAAAGAAATTTGCTTTACGTTCCTGACCTGATTATGGGGGGATAGGCGGTTCTCGCCCGCTCATGTTTGCCGCGTGGTCTTTGGCCCGTGGCCGAAAACTGAAAACCGAGTAAACCGTTGATCCGACTTGAACGCAGCGATTCTCAAAGTGAGGAGAGCGGGCCTTTGCCTGTTTGTTTTCTCACGTACTGAGTATTGTTACGCACCGGCACAAGTCTTTTTATTCTGTTGCAACGTTTTTTTTTCGGTTTTAAATCTATTGTACCCCGTACCGCTTTTTTTTTTGTGCTGTGTTCGGTTCTAGAAAAGTGATGGGTGCGCACGTGAAGAGGAGTATGTGTCAATTGTGCAGTCTGTGCAAGCTGTTCCTCTCATATCGCCCATCATCCTCGCCCTTTCCCGTATCTCCGACCCGACAATTGGGCATACATGCCCATGCCCATGCCCATGACCGACCCTTATCTCCGCGTTTATCCCCTAAATCCTCAAATATGAGCTTCGTCTATTTCCCTCGACCTCGACCGTATCACCGTCAGTCGGCGTTCCATCCATTCATCCATCCATCCATGACTCATCCATCACCACGCAAATACACCGCAAAGAGGGCGAAATCATCCATACAACCCTACAACTACTTGGGTTATCGCTCCACCAACACGACCAGTTAAAAGGCCGTTGGGTCGAGGCCGTGAGGGAATGGGGGACTGTTCTATTGGATGCTCCAACGCCCCTAACTGTTAACTGTTAACCGCTTTACGCACCACACATACAAACCCTTTCTTTTCATCCATCGAACCTTCCACGTCTCTTTGTACACCAATGTCCACTTTAGCGGAGCCACAGTCGCAGCCACCACAGGCCAAGCTAGACCCGGTACCCCAGACACCACTAACACCGCCACACACCACGGCACCGCCGCAACAGCCGCAAACGCCAAACCCAACAATAGCAATAGCAGCGGCAACGCCGCCAGGGTCGTCCCATCATCATCATCATCTCCACCACCATCACCTCCACCCTGACGCTTCACCTTCATCACCTTCGGCCCCAGCCAAAAAGACCGTGGAGCAGCTCGAAGCGGCCAACGTAGCCCATTTCGATGCCCTCGGCCACGACTTTGACGAGCGCCACCCGGACGCGGCCGAATTTGCGGACCGGCTCTCCCGTGCGCTGCGTCGCGCGCTCGTCCTCGACGAGGGCACCACCGCAGTCCTGGACTACGCTTGCGGCTCAGGTTCGTTTTCTCAGCGGCCCTTCTTTTCCTTCCTTCCTCTTGCTAACGAACACACGTAATCAGGCCAGGTGTCGCGCGCCCTCGCGCCGTACGTCGCGCAACTCGTAGGCGTCGATATCAGCCCGCGCATGGTGGAAGTGTACAACGCGCGTGCGAACGCGCAGGGCCTCGAGCCGCACGAGATGCGCGCCGTCGGCTCACTCGCCGAGCTGCACCAGCAGCGCTTCGACCTTGCCGTGGTGCGTCCCTTTTTTTCACTGTATTTTTTGCGAACCAACTTTTTATCGCCTTTTTGTTCGCGTACCTAGTGCTCGATGGCGTACCACCACTTTGCCTCGATCAAAGACGTCACACGCGAGCTCGTCGCGTGTTTGAAGCCGCAAGGCACGCTCGCCGTCGCCGACATTTTGCGCGTCGAGGCGGACGAGGGTGAGCCGCCTGTCATGGCCAAGTACGAGTACATGGTCGCGCATACGCGCGGATTTTCCGAGGATGAAATGCGTGGGGTGTTGGAGGGCGCAGGGCTCGAGAACGTCGCTTTCGAACGCTTCGCGTCCGCCAAGAAGGAAGGACGCGACGTCCAGTTTTTCCTCGCCACGGGCACCAAGCCCGCTTCCGAATCGTGAAAAAGTTCCGTTCGTCGTCCGAATTGATTTGATTTCCTTGTTTTTTTTTAAGCTACGAGTACAACGACGCGTCGTGTATGCAGTATTGTGAATAATGATAACAGTCCACCGTTTTTACACCCTTTTTGTTATCTGAACTTCAGCGATCCTCCGAACCGTTTGCGAACGACCTCGTTCATCTTGTCCCCGATCTCGCGATAGGCCCGCCACCAAGCCATCCCGACCATCTCGGCCAGGACATCCTCGCCCGGATCAGGCTCTTCGTCCCTCTCGTCGGCATGTTCCCAGACTCCCCACCGCCGACGCAACAGCGCGCCCCACCACCGCATGACTCCCACCGCGCGCTCGGCCCCGACGTCAGTCTCGACGCTGCGCACGAGGTACCCACCGACGAGCGCAACATCCTCCGCGTGCGGCGCATACCGTGCAAACCGCTCCACCCACACGCTCACCACCCGCCGCACGTCCACGCCGTCCACGGCGCCCCCGCCCGTGCCCCCAGGCCGCAGCACCGGTCTCTCCGCCTCTGCAAAACGTGCGCGCGGGGGCGGCGGAGGCGGGATGTACTCGTGCGGGCCTCTGGGCGGCGCCCAACGCCCCTCGAGGCGTTGCAGCGGTTTGAGCGGGCTCGTCGGTCGCACGGGCTGTTGCGAGGGCCGGACCCGCGCGCCGCGCGCTGCTGCGAGCTGCTCGCGCTGGATGTTCGCCGGTAGCGCCGCAAAGACGTCCGCGTCTATTCCGAGCTCGACCAGCTCTCCCGGTTTGACCCGCACCCCCGCTAGGACGGCCGGGATAGGCGGCGGAGGGAGGGACGATGCGCCTCTTCTTCCCCTACGGCTGCCTCTGCTTGCGCTTGTGCCGCCGTCGCGGGGTTTGTCAGTCGCAGTACGGGGAGGATTCACTGAAGCGGCGCGGCGCGGAGGCTCGGTCTCGTGGTCCAATTTGAGAGGAGGTGCCGAACGCCGCTCATACTCTGCCTCAAGTTCTTGGCGGATGTCCTCCGGTAGCGCTTCGAACACGGACCTGTCGACCTGGGAGAATGACGGCAGGTCTACACCCATCCCTGATGCTTTCGGCTCCGGGCGCGCGGTCACAAGTTCACTTGAAGACGCTCGGGGTTTTGGTGCGGGCCCTATATCGGAACTCGCAAGTGTGGAATTCGGCTCACGTCGGAACGGTAGACGCGCCTGGCCCGCTGTAGGCGCACACGGTGTACGTGTTTCAAGCTTCTGGATCTGGATCGAGATTCCCCTGAGTTCGTGTGGGGCAATGTTGAGCGCACGCAGTAAACGCCAGCTGACTTTTCCGATCACGCGTGGGTCACTTGTTGCATGTCCATCGGAGTCAGCAAGCGCAGTCTGTTTATTGTACGTCACGCAACGTCCATGCCCCATGAACTATGACCAATACAGAAAAACGTGAACAACATGGATGGTATGTGCGTGTAGCCACACACCTTCGGAGCCTCAACCGGTGCTGATGGATCTCGCTTCATGATCTTGAGAGTAAGAGACCGGCCCTTCATGTCGATGGCATCCAGGCGGCGTGCAACTTCTTCTGACATCTGATGGATGAAAGACTCCACCTGGTCATCCTTCTCGAACCGTATGCCATACTGTATATGGATTAGTTCCTGTCGATCAAGGTGACTCAGGTGTTCGATCCTTACGTTGATATCGCAAGAAACAGACTTGCGTGGTTTGTCACTTTCCAATTTACGTTCGTCCACGCCGCGGATGGCATTGTACAGTGTTTCACCCATTGACCTACCCAGGGCATCGCACAGCGCCGCTTTACTGCGCCCTGCAAGTTCTCCCAGGTTACTCGTTCCAAACCTTTCGTAAGCCTTCTCACGCGCAGCCCTACCAAAGCCGTGTAGGTCCAGAATGTCTAAGGTTGGGAGGAAATCTGGAAATGCGGCCGGGAGCAGGTGAAATGAGCCAGCTGGCTTTGCACGCCGAGTGGCGAGGCGTGCGAGCATGATATTGGGTGCGATTCCGATGCTCGCTAAACACGATGTCAGAATTTGTGATCGAATAAATCAAAATCACAAAACGTACCTTCGCACCCCGTGGTGGCCTTGATCTGCGCACGCATGGACTCGGCAAGTACCTTTGCGATGTCCATTGAGGTACCATCATTCTCGTGATCACCACCTGTGGGTACGACCTTCATCTCTGCTACGGCAGATGTGACGTCGATGAGCGCCTCGTCGACTGACACAGCCTGCAAGTCGTCCGCATAAGACATGAGGATGGTATAGAACTCCAACGACAGCTTCCTGTATCTGATGTACTATCCTCAAATGAGTAGCTCTCACTATATTGAGGAAAACGCACTTCTGAAACTCATACGGTATCGTCACCAGATCCGGACAGAGCTTCCGTGCTTGCTGCAGACTCATTCCGTTCTTGATCCCAAATCTCCGGGCTTCATAACTAGAGCTTGCAATCTCGCTCGTGCTCGACGCGCCGCCCTGCATGTGCTGCGAATGACAAACAACCACCGGCTTCCCACGCAGGTGCGGCCGGTCAACCAACCCTGCACTGACAAAGAAGGCGTCAAAGTCCACATGCATGATCACTTGCTCCTTCGTGCTGCCTGCTTTCTCCTTTCCCTTTAGCGGGTTTTTCATGACAAGCTCCGCATGGCACATGCTCAGCCCCGTGGAAGTCTCTGTGGATGTATATGTTGCGTGAACATCCCCTGTCTCGGCACGGTCTTGTGCCTCCATGACGAGAGCGCGTAACTCCGCCTTCCAGGTCGAGAGGTGATGCAAACGCGAGTGGGCATAGTACCCGGAAATAAAATCGGGAGCCATAGAGGTGTGGGTGGCGCGCCAAGCAGGATTTGCCATGACGCGTTGTGCGGCGGGATTAGATTCATGTTCTGCATATCGTGGGATGGGAGGTACGGATGAGTGAATGGCAGAGGATACTGCTTGAGGAGAAGATGGAAGGGGAGGTGGCATGGAAAGTGTCTCTTCCGGGGACTGCAGGTCCCGTTTGACACGCCCAGCTCTCTGTGTCGTGCTTTGCTTGCTAAATTCCTCTAAGGATATCTGTGCCAGACGGCCCTGCGCGCTTTCAACCCGGCCACCAGCGACGAAGATGAAATCCTGCCACGGAAGGAGGACACCGGCTTTGACACTCTGCACGAGCCACTCAGGCCTTACAACTTTCATGTGCTTGAACTCGCGAACCTTGGCTGGGGTGAGGGAACAAGTGATAACATGAGTGCTGTACGCAGTGGTCATTCTATGGAAAGGAACACGACATGTGGGCTGCATTACGCACACGAGAGTCTTCTTATCGATATATGCATGGTAGACTCCACCATGCTCAACAATCATCCTACGCAATTCCTGAACAGAAGGCTCTGTCCAACCATTTATCTGTCGCTCTTGAGAAAATCAAACAATGAGACAAAAGGCCGGCCTACGTGAATAGAAAGCCCGTTGAACAACTTGCTTTTGGAGGTGCCTGCGCCTGGAATATCTCCTATCTCTGCGTTTTGTATCTGCAGTTTTGCCCGCTTTCTGCGCATGTATTCTCCGAACCCACCAAATCGCGACGCTCCATAGGTGTCGGAATCAAGGTACGAACCACTAATTCTGTTCGGTGAGCCGGCCTCTGAGTAAGCGGGAGCTGGATGTTCGTCATCGCTGGATACAGAATATGCGCGCTTCTTATATCTAGACTGAGCTGGAGTAGGAGACTCGAGTTGTGGCAGAGATGGTTCGTCATCTTCACTGAGCACAATAGGAGAGTGTTTCAAACGCATTTCCGCGTTCGACGAGGTCCTGACACTATGTATATCCTCATCACCGCCGCTAGAATGAGCGTTCGACACAGGTTGAGCGCAGGGGGGCGGTTCTAGGCTGCTACTCGATGCCTCAACTTGCTTGGGAGCAGATGACATAGGTGATGGGTCATGCACACTGGCAGTTTCTTTTACGTTGCCAGCTTGGGGGATGATGTCACCGGGAAGGACAGTAACCATGAGGGCTTCAAGGAAAGAGGTGTCATCTG
>QFFA01006565.1:0-10458 GCA_003316565.1 Russula foetens | reverse complement strand
CGCCGGAGAGGACAAATCTCTCGCACAAGTCAATAACCTCAACACAAATATCCTACTGGTGAACCCACACATTCCAATATAGGGTTGGCTATGACACGTATCCGGTGAAGTTCCTGCACCAAGATAAATAGTACGAGACGGGTTCGAGCTTGTGTCGTGACTAGACCTCAGACGGTAATGTACTGTCACCCCCGACTTGGGGGAAATCCTGCACGTCAACGGTTTGGTGTCAACTTGCAATAAAACATTATATGACCCTCTCACCTGCGACGTGGGGTCGGTAGAACCCAGGTCCATTTTGTCAGCGACAGCGTCTGTCGTGGCGCCACCAGTATTCCCACCAGGCCTGAAGTCAGGTGTGAACCTCAGAGTCGGCATGGTGATCATGCCAGTGATTCCATTTTGGGCGTCCGCAGCGAATTTGATGCGAAGGCCGTCGCGTGAGTTAAGCCTGCAGTGAAGTAACGACGTCCATGGGAGACGTGAAGATAACAAAAGGCAGGGACTGACATGGTTAAGAACGCGCAGACATGGATGCACACGACGGCGAAGAATGGAGGGAGGAAGAACGTCGTATGAGGGAAGCGCACGAACTGGCCCACAGTCACTGTCAGAAAGATGATACAGATCCCAGTGTTACGGTATAAACTGACAGCGACAAGGCATAATATCGCGAACACACTGAGAAGGAGTTAGGACGACGTGTCGGAGACAGTAATCAGGTGACAAACAGTGCAAGAGCCCCAGTGATAATGAGGTACACCACGAGTGTCGAGATCATGGCCATTGTCCTGCACAAGGCAACCATAATTGACATGAAAGGATGTTATACTGCTGGTTTACGCACCGTCTCACTGGGGTGCATTGTTTGTATAGGTAGTACACCATGCTTACCGTGATGGCCAGGTCGCAGCTCACTTGTACGCAGAGAAGGGCGATAATAACACGCTATAAGTGATAAGGGATAATCAAATGATGAAAAGGACAAGTGGATACAATATTAGTCCCTTCTGTCACTTGATTGAAGTATGGGCGACGAAGACTGATGTAACATGAGCCGGTCAGCAACGGCATCACTGGCAGTGTATCAAACTAAGCATTGCCTGTGGATGAAGAAGGCTGAGAGACGCCATGGAGGTTATGAGGAGAAATGCTATTTTCCAGCCAGTGCATAGTGCTCACCGATTCCAAGTCCTGTCAGATTGGTCAGGTTCCATAGAGTCAGTAGTAAATAAATGAAGATCAAACGTCACCTAGCTCGACAAAAGACATGGCGACCTGGAAACCGAACTTGGTTAAATAACTTGGTGATACTAGTACCTGAGAAAAATGCAGCATTACAATGAAGCCTGGTATGTATGGTTGACCCATTCTGTGTTTGCTGACTGTTCCAAGACCATCGAGAGCACAGAGATCATGGTTACAACAGACCCCATTTACGGAGATATGTCGGGATGCGTACACTGGTGGATTCTCCAAGCATAAAACCTAAATAGAAATTAATGTAAGGTCAGTCAGTGATCCGACCAAGAAGCATAGTCCATACTGCTGAATTGCACATATTATGAGGACTAAGATAACCGTGATTATGGAAGCGCATTCTGGATTTGAAGCACATGGGTTACCCACCGCCCAATATTTCCTGGAATCTGAGGCTCCTATAGTAATCATCGGGTTCAAGAGTCAGGCCCTAATGGAACTTGTACGCACCATGGGCTTTTCCGATCTGAAACGAAATCACCGAAATTTGTAATCCCGGCTATATAGAATGCGTGTACAAGAAGCGCCATTTGTAGTGATTCAAACACCCTGTTCAAAATGAGCTCATTAAGTTGTTCACTGGCAGGACGGCGGAGCTGATATCATCCTACAGAAGGACCATGACCTGGGTGTCAAGTTATAAGGGTATCGGAGAGACAAAAAGGGCCAACTCACGAAGTATTTGAGAAATGGCCTGTCGTTCTTACAGTGGCGAGAAAAGTACAAGTAGACTTGCAGAGATGTTACACCATATAATCTGACTCTATCTCGTCAATTTCGGGCAAGAGATTGAGGGTCGCGATCGTCGCCTCGCACATTGATGAGAGTACCACCCCAATGAAGAATGCCCCCAAGACATTATCAACAGGGATCGAAGAACGCATCTGCGCAGGTGAGGGGGTGGGTTAGAAGGCTCTCAGAAAGTCAGAAAACTCAGAATTGCCAACTCGCAGTGTGGTAAGAGATTGCTGAGGTGAACCAACAGACTCAGAGTGCTATAGTGGACGGGGACCGATCGTCTTGCGACAACTTATATGGGTTCTGCGGAGGGCCAGAGGCAGTATTGATTGTTGATATTTGAACCCATCATCCTGGCAGACTGACCAGAATCAACTGAACCTTATCATAGAAGAACTTCGAAAGTGGAGCCCTTACCAGAAGCAACACATTGTTAAACTGATCTGAAGACCAGAACGGAAGTTTCCGCGTCATGGTTCCCCATCAGTAGTACGGGTCGGGGAAACCCGTGACCCGGGCGGGTAGGGGTAATGGCGGGTACGGGTACGGGCTTGCACCGCCAGTGGGGCACACTGTCTGCAAATTCCACAACTCACATCCTCGCGCTGTACAACACAGTGCCCTCTGCGAGCATGGCGCCCTCATGACATGCGGACGGTTTACAATTTTGGTGATGGGTTAGGACGATGGGGGTGTGCTCTAAGGTGCGTGATGATTTCGCATTGTGTCCTGACAAGTCCCTCTCCCTGCGGTCCCTGCGGTCCCTGGGTGCCCCTCACCCGGCCGCTTTCCAGTCCATCCAACGCTCCCTTCGGACCCTTCCACTCTTGTGGCGGTATCCGAGTCTCGACTCTATTCTTGGTTTTGCCTTGCCGTGGTGTGATGATGCATCAATGGCTCATGACTGGCTCATGCTGTAGCCTCAGACCAACGGCAGCAGCGACACCCCGGCGTTGTCACCACTGCCTGTTCCCTCCACACCAACAACGCCGTCATCACCAGCAACCGCAACCACAACAACCACAACCGCAACAACATCAACGCCGTCAGCATCATCAACACCCGCACCATCAATGCGTCAACGCTAACACCACCGCCAATAGAAGCGGCAGCAGGCACAGCAACATCATCGACACAGATGCCAACACCTTCAACAGTGGCAGCGCTGACACCAACACCAAGCCTCCCATTTGCACCGTTCACAGCACCGCCGCACAAAAGCACGAATACGAACGTACCTGCAGGCCGCCACTTGAAGCCAGTACTGATACTACTGAAGTCCCTCCGACCATCGCTCCTCTCTGCTGGACAAGCTGGAAGATCACCGGTCACCCCCAACTCGTCCGACGGACACGTCCCACTTTGCTCCCAACCCCCAAATCGTGCAAGACATCATCCGACACACCAAGACCGACCTTGTTCGCTCCCCGACAACCTCGCATTTCGACGACGACGATGACTTTGGTGACCACATGCAACACCAGCGACGAGTCGACCCGGGCGTCAAAATTTAGCCATGGCAGATGCAGCGCCCACGACTGGCAGCACTCCCCCTGCCTCATGTATACACCTAGCCCCGTGTTCACCCTCGTTTGAACACCCTTGCGGCGGCGCATTGACTTGGTACTCACCCTTTCGTGGTGGTGCCTTGGCCATGCGCTTGCCTTCTTGCAGGGCCATTTGTGGCTGGCCCTCGTTTGCTGTTTCATCTCCGCATCTGGCCTCGTCATGCCCCGGGTTCCAACGCCTCGAGCTTTGCGGCGGGAGCTTTTTCAGCCCCAGCTTGCAGGCTTGATGCTGGCGGTTCCCTCAGCAGCTGGTGCAGTGCCCACGATTGGCGCTCCCCTCGTTTGTGTACTCAACTGCGAGGAGTCAACTTCCCTCGTGTCTGCGTTGGCATTCACAGCCACATACACCCCCGTTTATGCCCATCAATGCCCACTGGCACTGGCAATGGGTCAACTTCCCTCGCGTCTGCATTGGCCCCTCACTTGTGCGTGTCAACACCAAACGGGTCAACTTCCCTCGCATCCACGATAATTCCGCGTTGGCGTTCACAGCTGCACTCCCCATCTTTGTACATGTCAATGCCCGAGGGACTTGCCTTCCCTGAGTTCCCTCGCATCCGCATCAGCATTCACAGCCATGCTAGCAAGCCCACTCGCTCTGACCCCATCAACACTGCCTCCCATATCATGATGACACGAAGGCCTTCGTGCATGGACTACCCGTCGTGCGGGTTTTCTGACCCGTATGACCCGCAATGCCCAGGACCCGTATCCGTGAAAACCCGTACCCTGCGCGCGGGTACGGGTACGGGTGGCCCTGAAATACCCCAGGGTTACCCGTGACAATCCCTATGGGACCATCAGGCTCCTTCATCAGGCCCTCGAATGACAGTGGCGTGCTCACGTTTATGTGGCGGGCTGTTTTGGATAAGGAACGATTGATCTGGAGAGAGCCTGAGGCCATCAATAAGCAAGGCAGTTTTCGCGTCCAGTATGGAGGCAAGGTATCGATCCAATTCGTTGCGCACTGAGTGGTCAGAAACCCTGGAGCCTCGGTATAGATATCCACCCAGACCCTTATTTCTCTGCTCACCTCCCCGCCTTCATTATCATAGAAACACAAATTATCCCACTATTCGCCCAAGGATTGACCTCCAAAGAACCGTGAATGCAAGTCATTTACCGTCCTTAGCAATGTTGGCATGAACCCGCGCAACGAAGTAGCTGCCTGCATTTGCTCTACGACTCTACGTAGCCGTTATACAAGCCGAACTGCCTGACGTATTTCGGTCTGGCCTGAGAAAGCAGAGGTTACAAGTGAGGTAGAAGGTTGCGAACGAGATGGTCCGTGTCCCTATCCAACCTTTATCGACGCCTCAATTGATGGGACACTTGCCATAGCATAAATGATCCAGAATATTCATCGCCACCCCCTTGAACACCGCTGGCGTGACGATTCAACGCACTCCTTGTGTTTTTCCCCATCCAGTACATATATACAGGATTGTATCCTTCCTGGCCTCCCGCCTGCTATCGACCTCCGTGTGGTCTTCCCAGAAGCCCCACCGAAGGATATTGTCCTTCGTGCAAGAGCAAAGAGAAAGACTGTACCGGTCAAGCGTGCATTTTCTTGGAGAACGAACAGGTAAATGCGAAATGCAGAGGCTTTCGACGATGCTGGCACTGACCGGATGTCATTTAGACGCGCCGCCCGCCGAAACTTTATACGACAGTTTTCCATCCGAAACCAGGGCTGTACACATTGCTTATGGTTGACCCGGGTGGGAGGTCCCGTCCTAACCTACTGGGTCACCTTACTCCGAATTGCGCCCAGACGTCCCCAAGTCCCCGACGAGCAGAATCAAACATTCAAGACCTTCCTTCGTTGGTTACCGTTCGTTTATTTCTCCTCAGTATGTGACGAGGATGTTATTTGACTTTGGTTATAGGCCACGTATCACGCTATCCGTCACATCAGCTGGTGTGCTCCCACCTGCGGCCCATACACGATATCTGCCCCCCACACCCAGCGCGCGGGACGTCATATCATCACCACGTCCTGGTATTGCTTCCCTACGAAGACCTGGCTGGCTGCGAAGCTCTCACTCGCTCATGAGCCACTCGAATGAGATGCCTTCGATGCACGAAAGTTCGTGAAAGAGCTTGGACTTGGGACAGGTGGCGGTGGCGCGCTCATGTGGCGAGCTGTATGGGATGAGGAGAGTTCAAGGATCGGAGAGAGGTTATCAGTGAGTGTCCTCGTTTTTGGTATGTTGGCGAGATATCGGTCAATTGTTGGTTCGGAAACGCCGGAGCCTCTGCCTGGATATCTGCCGAAGCCAGGCCCTTATGTTACTTTGAAGGAGCTGAAGAAGTACGCATAGGGTGGTTTTGGTTGCTACATCTTACTAGGGGGCCATCGATAATATATTTGATTTTCTCATCGTCGAGGGGAGCCGCCTGAAAGCCTTCGGCTTGTTCGAGCTTTCATCGTTCAGATGAATAAAGACAGAAAACGCGGAATAAAGTATAGAGAAGACTTTGGCTTTATGAATATCTTTCCGACTCAGTAACACGAACATGCTATGACGACCCACCGCCGGAGAGGACAAATCTCTCGCACAAGTCAATAACCTCAACATAAATATCCTGTTGGTGAACCCACACATTCCACTATAGGGATGGCTATGACACGTATCCGGTGAAGTTCGATAAATAGTACGAGACGGGTTCGGGCTTGAGTCGTGACTAGACCTCAGATGGTAATGTGCTGTCACCCCCGACCTGGGGGAAATCCTGCACGTCAACAGTTTGTTGTCAACTTGCAATAAAACATTATATGACATACTCTCACCTGCGACGTGGGGTCGGTAACCTGAGAGCCTAGATCCATTTTGTCAGCGTCAGCGTCTGTCGTGGCGCCACCAGTATTCCCGCCAGGCTTGAAGTCAGGTGTGAACCTCAGAGTCGGCATGGAGACCATGATTTCATTGTGGGCGTCCGCAGCGAATTTGGTGCGAAGCCCGTCGCGTGAGTTAAGCCTGCAGTGAAGTAACGACGTCCATGGGAGACGTGAAGATAACAAAAGGCAGTGACTGACATGGTCAAGAACGCGCAGACATAGATGCGCATGACGACGAAGAATGGAGGGAGGAAGAACGTCGTATGAGGGAAGCGCACGAACTGGCCCACAGTCACTGTCAGAAAGATGATACAGATCCCAGTGTTACGGTTTAAACTGACAGCGACAAGGCATAAAATCGCGAACACACTGAGAAGGAGTTAGGACCACGTGTCGGAGACAGTAATCAGGTGACAAACAGTGCAAGAGCCCCAGTGATAATGAGGTACACCACGAGTGTCGAGATCATGGCCATTGTCCTGCACAAGGCAACCATAATTGACATGAAAGGATGTTATACTGCTGGTTTACGCACCGTCTCACTGGGGTGCATTGTTTGTATAGGTAGTACACCATGCTTACCGTGATGGCTAGGTCGCAGCTCACTTGTAAGCAGACAAGGGCGATAATAACACGCTATAAGTGATAAGGGATAATCAAATGATGAAAAGGACAAGTGGATACCATATTAGCCCCTTCTGTCACTTGATTGAAGTATGGGCGACGAAGACTGATGTAACATGAGCATCAGCAACGGTATCACTGGCAGTGTATCAAACTAAGCATTGCCTGTGGATGTAGAAGGCTGAGAGATGCCATGGAGGTTATGAGGAGAAATGCTATTTTCCAGCCAGTGCATAGTGCTCACCGATCCCGAATCCTGTCAGATTGGTCAGGTTCCATAGAGTCAGTAGAAGATCAAACGTCACCTAGCTCGACAAAAGACATGGTGACCTGGAAACCGAACTTGGTTAAGTAACTTGGTGATACTAGTACCTGAGAAAAATGCAGCATTACAATGAGGCCTGGAATGTATGGCTGACCCATGCTGTGTTTGCTGACTGTTCCAAGACCGTCGAGAGCACAGAGATCATGGTTACAACAGACCCCATTTGCGGAGATATGTCGAGATGCGTACACTGGTGGATTCTCCAAGCATAAAACCTAAATAGAAATTAATGTAAGGTCAGTCAGTGATCTAACCAAGAAGCGTAGTCCATACTGCTGCATTGCACATGTTATGAGGGCTGAGATAACCGTGATTATGGAAACGCATTCTGGATTTGAAGCACATGGGTTACCTACCGCCCAATATTTCCTGGAATCTGAGGCTCCTATAATAATCATCGGGTTCAAGAGTCAGGCCCTAATGGAACTTGTACGCACCATGGGCCTTTCCGATCTGAAACGAAATCACCGAAATTTGTAATCCCGGCTATATAGAATGCGTGTACAAGGAGCGCCATTTGTAGTGACTCAAACACCCTGTTCAAAATGAGCTTATTAGGTTGTTCACTGGCAGGACAGCGGAGCTCATATCATCCTACAGAAGGACCATAACCTGGGTGTCAAGTTATAAGGGTGTTGGAGAGACAAAAAGAGCCTACTCACGAAGTATTTGAGAAATGGCCTGTCGTCCTTACAGTGGCGAGAAAAGTACAAGTAGACTTGCAGACATGTTACACCATATAATCTGACTCTATCTCGTCAATTTCGGGCAAGAGATTGAGGGTCGCGATCGTCGCCTCGCACATTGACGAGAGTACCACCCCAATGAAGAATGCCCCCAAGACATTATCAACAGGGATCGAAGAAGGCATCTGCGCAGGTGAGGGGATGGGTTAGAAGGCTCTCAGAAGGTCAGAAGACTCAGAATTGCCAACTCGCAGTGTGGTAAGAGATTGCTGAGGTGAACCAACAGACTCAGAGTGCTATAGTGGACGGGGACCGATCATCTTGTGACAGCTTATATGGGTTCTGCGGAGGGCCAGAGGCAGTATTGATCGTTGATATTTGAACCCATCATCCTGGCAGACTGATCAGAATCAACTGAACCTTATCATATATCATAGAAGAACTTTGAAAGTGGAGCCCTTATCAGAAGCAACGCATTGTTAAACTGGATTGGTGTTATTTGCTCGACACTATGTGAGGTATAATTTCTGAAGACCAGAACGGAAGTTTCCGCGTCCCAGGCTCCTAACCGTTACGCCTAATCCTGGGCCTGGGTAGCTGTGTGCAGTGTTAGCCAATCAGAGTGATTTCGGGCCATGCCGAGTGTGATTAGTCAACCATGAACCTTAGTTTCGCGCAACGCGCAACCAGCCCTGTCGGGGCAGGTTGTGCAAAACTAAAGTTCATTGTTGACATAATCATATTCGGCATTGCCCGTATTGACTCTGATTGGCTACACACAGCCACTAGGTTTCATACGCTACGGCCACTAGGATCAGGCATAACCTGCCCCGACGGCTGGTTAGGAACCTGTCCGCGTCCATCTTTCATTTTTCATGTTCCATCACTGGACCATCAGGCTCCTTCCTCAGGCCCTCGAATGACAGTGGCGTGCTCACGTTTATGTGGCGGGCTGTTTTGGATAAGGAACGACTGATCTGGAGAGAGCCTGAGGCCATCAGTAAGCAGGGCAGTTTTCGCGTCTAGTATGGAGGCAAGGTATCGATCCAATTCGTTGCGCACTGAGTGGCCAGAAACCCTGGAGCCTCGGTATAGATATCCACCCAGACCCTTATTTCTCTGCTCACCTCCCCGCCGCCATTGTCATAGAAGCACAAATTATCCCACTATTCGCCCAAGGATTGACCTTTAAAGGTCCGTGAATGCAAGTCATTTACTGTCCTTAGCAATGTTGGCATCAACCCGCGTAACGAAGTAGCTGCCTACATTTGATCTACGACTCTACGTAGCTGTTATACAAGCCGAACTGCCTGACGTATCTCGGTCTGGCCTGAGAAAGCAGAGGTTATAGCTGAAGGCACTGAATATTTTAACAAAATGTAGACACCTAGAGGTCGTGGCAAAAAGCATATTTGCTAGAAGTGAGGTGGAAGGTTGCGAACGAGATGGTCCGTGTTCCTATCCAACCTTTATCGACGCTTCAATTGATGGGGCACTTTCCATAGCATATATGATCCAGAATATTCATCGCCACCCCGTTGAACACCGCTGGCGTGACGATTTAACGCACACCTTGTGTTTTCCCCCATCCAGTACATATACAGGATTGTATCCTTCCCAGCCTCCAGCCTGCTATCGACCTCCGTGTGGTCTTCCCAGAAGCCCCACCGAAGGATATTGTCCTTCGTGCAAGAGCAGAGAAAGACTGTAACGGTCAAGCGTGCATTTTCTTGGAGAACGAACAGGTAAATGCGAAATGCAGAGGCCTTCGATTAAGCTGGCACTGACCGGATGTCATTTAGACACGCCACCCGCCGAAACTTTATACGACGGTTTTCCATCCGAAACCAGGACTGTATACATTGCTTATGGTTGACCCAGGTGGGAGGTCCCGTCCTAACCTACTGGGTCGTCTTACTCCGATTGCGCCCAGACGTCCCCGAGTCCTCGACGAGCAGAATCAAACATTCAAGACCTTCTTTCGTTGGTTACCGTTCGTTTATTTCTTCTCAGTATGTGACGAGGATGTTATATGACTTTGGTTATAGGCCATGTATCACGCTATCCGTCACATCAGCTGGTGTGCTCCCACCTGCGGCCCATACACGATATCTGCCCCCCACACCCAGCGCGCAGGACGTCATATCATCACCACGTCCTGCTATTACTTCCCTACGAAGACCCGGCCGGCTGCGAAGCTCTCACTCGCTCATGAGCCACTCGAACGAGATGCCTTCGATGCACGAAAGTTCGTGAAACAGCTCGAACTTGGGACAGGTGGCGGTGGCGCGTTCATGTGGCGAGCTGTATGGGATGAGGAGAGTTCAAGGATCGGAGAGAGGTTATCAGTGAGTGTCCTCGTTTTTGGTATGGTGGCGAGATATCGGTCAATTGTTGGTTCGGAAACGCCGGAGC
>QFFA01006544.1:0-18295 GCA_003316565.1 Russula foetens | reverse complement strand
TTATTTCGCATGTCATCTCTTATCACTTGGTTGTGTATCGGATCCACCAATAAAGCCCTTAATCGCGCCGTTTTGATCATTCCTCGAGCACCTCGGATTATATTGGATTGGATGCACGATGATCAAAAATTACGCAGCTAATCGGTCTATCATAACTCCGATAATGATGTGAATATTGTATTGCGTGTTCGTGAGACGTATTGTACGGAATGGCGTGCAGAGTGCCCAGAAAAGAAAAACAACAGAAAACAGCCGGAGCAAATGGGGTAATATACAGCAGGCCAAGGGTATTGAAGGAACTGGAAAAGGCCAACTTGGTCGTTTTGCAAAGAGTAATAACTATCTACTGTGTGGGCGGAGGGGGGGAGGGGGGTCGTGGTGCAAGGTTGATATATAGGGGAAAGTGTTCATGAACGTCAAGTTCACTTGGTCGTGGAGGCTGACTACAGGCAGGGTGATCAGCCTAATGTTTTCATAATGTCGGAGGCACGTCAACGTACAGCAAATCCGCTGATGGTTCTGCTGGAGTGGTATGAAGAGATAGCCTGAGACTGTGATGTACGATATGAGCGTGCAGATCCGAGAGTGTGGATAGAGGTGGATGGCCCGCCAGGAGTGGACGGTTGAGCGTTGGTGTTTCGTGATATACGGGCAGTGAGAGGGGTGGGTGCGCTAATTTGTGACTTTTTTGGCGTGTCTGTCGCCTTCGTTCGACCTGTAAGGCTAGATGCTGTCGACAGGAGAGCCTTGGCCGTTGCTGAAGAGGGTGTCGAACCTTTCGAGCGTTTTCCAGCGGTGATGAAGGGATGCCGCATTGCATTTTGGGGCTTAATGCGACGCTCGGGGTCCCACACGAGACATTTAGAGACAAAGTCGACAAAAAGTTCATCGTCACAGCGGAGAACTTGGGTGAGGGTCTTTGTTCCTGGTCTTCTCCTGCGTCCCTTCGAGTTGACCACGGGACGAGGAACACCGGTGGAGTCTGACCCAAGATAAGGAAAGAAAATCCTAGTTTAGACGTCACACGTACCAAAGAAAAGTCTCTTGCGAGAACTCCGGTTGACGAAGTCCTTGTCTGGGAGACCCAGAACTTCCATTATGCAGGATAATTGTTCTTGTTCACTTTCTCCAGGGAAGATGGGGAACCCCGTCTTCAGCTCCGCCAGAATACAACCTAGACTCCACATATCGATGGCCATATGGTAGTTCATGCCCAGGATGACCTCTGGCGAGCGGTAAAACCGGCTTTGAATGTACGTGTATACTGTGAGTTTTAGCGTAAGATATGGATATGCAAAAGTCAATTCGATCAATTTACTTTTTTCGTGCTCGAAGCAGCTACTGCCAAAATCGATGACCTTGATGGCACTTTTGGTGGGGTGACGTAGAAGCACATTCTATGCGATAATGTCAGTAATTATCGAGACAACTATGCGAGGTAGTCACCTCGGGTTTAAGGTCACAGTGTACAATGCGATGATGACGCATGAGGGTGAGCGACATGAGCATTTGACTCGTGAAACGACGGATGAGAGCAGTCGTAAACCCAACGAAGCCGTTCGCCTTGATCAGCTCGTATAAATTAATGCTAAGAAGTTCCATAGCAATGCAGAGATGATTCCGGAAGTAGAAGTGTTCCGTCATCTTGATGACATGGTGTTTCTCCTCTGGGTCCTGAGATATAGAGTAGGCATCACTGATCAAGATAATCAAGAGAGCCACGTACCCATTGGCGCAGATTATCCAGAATCTTGATTTCGACAAGGGCCTGGTGATGGAACCGCTTCTTGTTCCGAATAATCTTTATTGCGACGGACCCTCCTGTAGCATGATCTCGGCAACTCAACACCTGACCAAAGGAGCCCTTCCCGAGGCTGTCCATGACTTCGTAACGGTAACCGAGGTGGTCTCGATCGACGACAAGATAGTCACCCCGATCATCGTCATAGCCGTAGTTGTTTGTCGATCGGTCCGGGTGAGCAGGCTTCTTCGCGCTACCAGTCCCAATGTAATACACCGATGGGTAATCAAGGATCTCCTGCCGCTCGTACTCGGACAGATGTTGTCGTTGACCGCTCTTGAGCACAGCTTTGAACATCGTGAGCAAACAGCAAAACAGGACGGGCACCAACAGATACGATACTCACCGGAAGGACTCTGGGGAGACGTAGGTGGTAAAGGTTCTGGAAATCGTAGCAGCGCGTCCAATTCCTCCTGGGTAGCACCGTGCGCCAACTTTTTCTGTTGCTGCCGCTTAATATACTGAAGCATTTCCTCATCACCTAGGAGCTCCTCCTCATCAACAGGGCTGGGGACTGGGGACGGCGTTGATAATGATAAACGACTAGATGACGGTGTAGCAACTTGATGGGTATTGGACGAATTGGATGAGCGCGAATGAGTGAGGGAGACCTTTGGACTGAGGAGCTTGAGACCTTTGGATGGCGAAAGAGCAGAGAATCGATGTGATGACGTCTGGGTTGAGGGTGCGTCACTGGGTGCCACTGAATTGAGCGAGGCCACAGAGCCAGTGGAAGACTTGCGAAGGCCACCGAAAGACATGGAGTCACGATTGCCTTTGCGTGGGATATTGGATGATGATGTCGAATTATTGACCCGGGGGACTCGAGATGTAGAGCTCAACGAGGGGGATGCGCGAGCGGATTGTCGTTGTGTGACCGTGTTGAGGGTGGCCTTGGGTACGTCACCGTTTTCTAAAACTCCAAACTCATCCAAAATTGGTGCCGGATGGTTTATAGATCCCGAAGACCCATTTCCTGGTGCGTTGCCGGGTGTGGGAGACGGATCGTTTCCAGCCACAGACGAAACAATAAGACTGGTTCGTCGACTGGCCATTGTCGACGATGTGGACGCTTTCAATGCGGGGGATGAAACAGTGGATGTGCGACTGTGAATGCGGGGGATCTTGGTTGGGGTTTCTTTAGGATTAGCATAAGACCCATTCGCGCTAGATGAGGGCGGAAGATCTCGCTCCTTCATGTCTCGATTGATTTGCGCGTTCCCCCCGGCAGTTCCGACCGAGGGCGACCCAGCAATCGTTGGGAGCAACATCCTGCTGCGCAGTGATGTATCAGACTGTCGCTGCATGGAACTGATCGTTTGCGATGTAGCACGCGACGATGTCGCGTTAGTGCGGTTAGCAGTGGCAGAACCATTCGAGGTCGATATAGCCTTCAGATTCGCAACGCGTTGAGCTGTTGCCTGGGGCAACGCGGAAATCTGCATGGGAGGCATACTCACTGGCTGGGGCTTCTTCGACTCGGTGGAGGACAAAGTCTGTAGGGAAACAATCAGACGGCGATTTGTTACGATCGCAAATGAATTGACCTGGCCACGCTTCCGCCCCATCAGCACTGAGATCCGACTCTCACTGCGATCTTTCTCCTTTCTGGCCTTTTCTTTGTCCGACTTTCCACCGTCAGTGTCCCGCATGCGCCCACTCTCCTTGTCTCTCCTTGTCTCGTCCTTACCGGCCTGTAAATTGCGTCTTGAGCTTGAACCTTTCAAGAGCGAACCCAAGCTAATGATAGAAGACTTCTTATGGGCACCTGAGGGTGTCGACAAGCTCGTATCTACAGGAGACACAGGATCTCTGGAGTGTAGGTGCGATGGACCCGTCGAAGCGGGAGGTGACGATGAGCGCAGAGCGCCCGCCTGAACGGACTGGGAAGATGAGCGGCGGAAGAAAGGGATGGCGGATGGAGTCAAGCGCTTAGATGACCCGCGGCGAATAGAGTCCGATGGGCTGAGAGGCGTCTGCTGAGGAACTGCCATGGAACCAGATTTATGGGAGCTCGATGCGGTGCCAGGGCGACTGGGGAACTGGCGATCTGGTGTGCCAGCTAACGCGCCCGACACGGACAATGCATGGGATGAAGACAAAGACGATTGTGAAACAAGGGATGCTGCAGAAGCCATGGCTTCGGGTTGCTCGATAGGTGACCACGGCTCTGGAAGGTCTTTAGAGATGGAGCGGCGACTTGGCTGACCGACTGTGGTAGAACGAGGGCTGTGTCGCTTGAAAGATGCCTTGCTGTCTTTTGCCGTACTTGCTGACTGTGTGCCGCTCAACCTCATGCCGAGTAAACTCCATTTCTTGGAGGGGGTTTTCGTCACTGCTGAGGTAGGAGCATATGCTTGGGTATCAGAAAGCGAGGTATACGGCGGCGGCGTCGATGACGGTTTTGAGACACTGGGCACAGTGGTAGCCTCTGTTGGGGCAGGCCGATTGAGCTCTACGTCACTTGCCTGGGTCGGTTCTTCCGCGTGAGAACCTTCGGCGGGGAATGAGGAACTTGTTGAAGATTGGGGAGGCGAACGATAAGTAGACAAATCCTTTGGTAAGGGAGGAACCGGGGGTACGTCCTGGCCAACCTCTGGTTGTTCATTAGACGCCGCAAGTGAGGCTGCACGATCTTTCAAAGCGGTGACGTCCGACTGTGAAGCATCGCTGCCAACGCTATTGCGCCTAGCCTTGCTGGTGGAGTGACGACCAGATTGTGCTGAGATCGACGTAAGGCTTGTACCCGTTGACATAGATCCGGAGTCCCTCGAGCTCGTGGTTGGTGTGCTGGTGTAGGTAGTTGACGATGCAGAACCGCGCTTGGTGGTGTAGCTGAGCCGTATGCTTGCTGAAGACTTCTTCGCGGGTGGCTTATCCTGAGCAGGTGAACTTAGTTGTGTCTCATCGCTGCTTCCGAATGCGCTCGCTGCCTGTTCAGAGATGTCAACGGCGTCTCCCAGACTAGCTGCTTGACGGCTAGCGCTTGGTGTTTGGTCCTTGTCTTTGGTGAACGCAACACTGTCCCGAATGTGCGCCGAGTTTCTGCGACTTGTTTTTCCGCTGTCTGATCCTACGCCCTCCCATTGCTGCGCGGACTTTGCGGGTGTTCCAGGTCGACTAGTGCTGACAAGTCGAAAGCTACCCACACTGGAACGCACGCGGGTGCCTGATTTACCCGAAAGTCCGTCGAGCTTGCGCAGCGCCTCAGCGGTGGCTTGATCATCGAGATCGGACCACCCCTCCTGAGTCCCTCTGAGTAGAGAGTGTGCTACATTTGGTGCATGGTGGATTTGAGGGTCCTTCTCCTTCTGAGAGCCAAAAGGAGTAGAAGTGCTGATGGCACCATTGCTGCCAGTATGACGCAAGAACTGCTGGATCGACGTTGTTGAAGGGGAGGGGGGAAGGTGAGAGAAGTCAGACGCAAGAACACGACGTGAATGAAGCTGTTCGCCGTGACTTGATGAAGAAGAACTTGCCGAGGTGTGTCGAGAGTGACGATCCCTAGCTCCGTTCCCACTAGCCGATATACTATCCTTTCGACGCTCCCGCTCCCGTGGCTTATCTCGTGAAGGCACTCCCATACCAAGGCTGTGATGTTTCCGGGTCGAAGCACGTTCCTCCTTGCTGTCATCGAGGACAGAGCTGGAAGGAGCCCGCTGGTGTTTTTTGACGAGCGAGTCCGTCGGGTCCCGCTCAAATTCATCGGACGTACGCCTCTTTGCTTTGCTTGTCGATGGAGCGAAGGCGAGAGGTTGCACAGTATTAATCGGAGGAGGGCTATAAACCGCGGAAGTGGCCGAGATAGGGGGTTTGGAGAACTGGGTACGAGGATAGAGGATCTCTTCACCACCGCTCTCCTCGGCAACGGAAGGTCGAGGACGAATGGTCCGTGGGATATGTTGAAATTCAGAAGGCTAATGAATGCGCAATTATACAACTGAATGGGAAACAGCGAAAAGATAAGTGTACCTGGTCGCGTTCCTCGTCATCTTCTTCGCCGTCGATTGCCTCTATTGTCCAGGGACTATCCGAATCAATATCTTCCTGTTCTTCAGGAAGAGGTGGCTCGAGATCGTCTTGATCTAAGCCGTGAATATCGTCCTCGCGATGTGCTGCCGATCGCGTCCAGCGGGGAGTTGCAAGTTCGCCTAAACCATGAAGAATGCGCCTATCGATCTTGGAAGGATCCCGATGAGGAGTGACGGGATCATGAGTCACTTGACGCGTTTCCGGAGTACTGCGCAACTGAGGAGGGTCTGGAAGAGGGGGCGCGGGTGATCCGGACGGAGAATGTACACTAAAATAGTAAGGATCAAGGGACGACGTGGCGGAAGTGGAGCGAGAGGGAAGGTGAGCATGAAGGTCATCAATGGACTGATCGGCATGTAACTGGAAAATCGTGAGCGGGGTAAAAACGAGATGAAGAGGTGGAACTATCACCTGTTCAGCGTGGGACAATGTGTCATCTGGAGAAGGATGACGATCAAGGAAATGAGATGGAGCGGTGGAGTCGAGAATATCAAGAGCAGGAGGCCTGTCCTTTCTCTTTGATGGACTCTTGTCATTGGGGAATTGGGGGGAATCGGGGGAAGACGCGGACATGATGGACCAGGAAAGGTGAAAGGAAGGCGGAGAAGGGCAGAGTGACGATGAAAAAAGAGGAGAGAAAGAAAAGAAAAGAAAAAGATAAAAGAGAAAGGGAAATAAGGGGTTGATACCGCGATGAAGTTGATGAGGGGTTGATAGATAGAGCGAGCACTATGGCGAGCTCGCTGAGACAGACTCAGTCTGCAAGCCAGGGTCGTGTCCGACGTTGATTGTCAAAGCACTCGGTGCAGACCGTCCTCGTGTAGGTTTATTGACCATTGTTTGGTGGTTTATATAATTATTATAATTATTTTTTACATGACAATGGTACCCAAGTGGTACTAAACTATATAATTACTATGATGAAAAGACATCGTGGGTCAGGTGTGTTGGGAGTCGGTGCCCCTATCAACGACGCAATTTCTCGCGGAAATAAAAAAAAAGGAAAGGAAAGAAGAAAAAAAAGTGGATTCAGGCGGAGAGTTGGCGTTTATCTCTTTACACGGGCACGGGCATCGACCTGGGAATTGGCGCGCGGTGTTAAGGCAAGAGAGATAAAGGGAGAACAGTCTGGCGAGTTGTAACCCCGCGTTTTTCACCCCTCTCCGCCTCTCCGCTCTCCGCTACTTTCTCTCCTCCGCAAATCTCAGCGAACCGACCCACTCCTCTGTACGTCTCTTTCATCTCCCTCTTCCCAACTCTCCTCTTCATCATCTCTCCTCTTTCCTCATTCTTTTCATCATATTCAATGTATCGATCCTCTTCCCGCTCTCGTTTCGTGCTCCTATTCATACCCTTTCTATCACTTTCCCCTCACCGGCGCTTGTCCGCCCTCCTGGTCTAAGTGAATGTCGAAGGAAGTTTAGACGGCATTTGCTGCCACGTGCCGCGCCGCAGAACCGAACTTCTTCATAGCCCGCTGCCCATTCATCCCCCTTCTCTACTGCCACATCCTCCGCTCGTCTGCTCGCTCACTCTCCCCTCCCCTCTTTTCTCTTTACAGAGATGGCATCTGTCCGTAATTCAGACGACGACAGGATCGACCAATCCCCCGAGTCGGCCTCAGACTCGGTCCAGTCTCAGTTGACCATCCATTCTGCTCCCTACTCTGGTCTGCCCATGCACATGTACCCGTTCGCTCCGGGTGTGGTCAGCGCCTCCCAGCCCCAGATTCGTTCCAAGCGCCGGCAGGTCAAGAACGCCTGCACCAATTGCCAGAAGGCCTGCAAGAAGTGTGACGACGCGCGCCCCTGCCTGCGCTGCGTCAAGTATGGTATCGGCGAAGAGTGCGTTGATTCCCAGCGCAAGGAAAGGAAAAAGGGAATCAAGAGGGGCCCTTACAAGAAGCGCGATGGAAAGAGTGAGCTTTTCCTTGAGTGTTCTCCTTATCAACACGTGTAATCTTACCCTTGCTTTCCAACTGGTCGCGCAACTTCGACCACCGAGACTCAACCTGACCCCGCGCCCCCTCCAGCGATGGGGATGTCGCTTACCGGAGTGCCCCCCACCGGGAACACACCGCCTGCCGCGCCTTTCATGGGCCCGATGGGTTACCCCCCTTTGATCTACGGACAGTACCCTCACATCCAGGCCATGCACAAGCCCGGAGAAGCTTCTCCTTATCCCACGTATTACGTCCCGATGCAAGCAGCCCCGCCGTCTCATCCGGGACAGGAGCACGAGGGTCAAGGCTACCCCCTTCCCCCTCCCCAGTACTATCCTCCGTATCTTCCATATGGCACTGTGCCGTACCCTGCTCCCTATATCGTCCCGCATCATCGCCCTGATATGCCAGTTGTTATGCAGCCTCATGCTCAGTACCCTGGGTATCCGAATGGGCACCACCCCCCTTACTCCAAGCCCCCGTCTGCTGGTAACCCGGGCGTTGACGTCACCGTTGGCGTGAATGGCAGCGCCAGGAGGGAAGATCACACGGACGGTCGCGAAGCAATCGCGGGAATAGAAGGCCGAACCATGTAGGCATGGCCCGAAAGACCTGTAAGATATCCTTTGTACTTGTATCCTGCGCTTTCTCAAGGACTCGATGTCTGCACTTTTTATGCCTTTCTTATGGTGCTCTTAGTCATGGTTGCAGCGACTTTTTCTTGCTTGACGGTATCCTTTCAGTTTGCAGGTTCATTGTTTGTTTGTTGTTCATAGTTTTGTGTTGCGTGGGAATCCGAATGAGAAATGTGAGATTTGAGATTTGAGACCGTTGGTCACCCGACCGCTTGACTGGCTTCAGCCGTCTAGCACGTTCCCTGTCAATAAACCCGAAGTTATCCCATACAGGCTAAGGGCCCCCCCCCCAGTCCCGTTTATTTACACGTCCCGTCCAGTTGGCAGTAGGGGAATCACGATAACCCGGCAATCCCGGCAGCGGCAAAAGTTTCCGGGAGAGTGGTGTAGTGGAGGCTTAGTGACGTTTTTTCGCCTCACCTCCGCACGGGCAGTGCAAAACCACCATCAGAACACGCGGGTAGGTCGCGGAAATCTGAATCCTTGCAAGCTCCGCTTCGAGGGTGGGGTCAAGATGACTCACCTCTCCCTTCCGTCACATTCCGTTTCCTTACTCTTCGGGCGCCCCTTCAGCCCCAGTTTCTCCATATGTCCACTCCCATATGTCCACCTTCCACCCACCTTTCCGAGGGCTGGTTTTTTCCCTTTCACAAAAAGGACATGTGTCATGCAGTTTTGATCGGATATTTTATATCACCCCTTCCTCGACGCCTCTCCCCATCTCTCTCCACCTAACCCGTTCTTTTTTTCTTCTTCTTACGTCTTGCGCCCGTCAAGCCACAGCCGCGCGGGCACACGGGCGAAGCTCGCGAGGCGAGGCCCCATGGAGTGATGTTATGTTATGTATTGGTCTTGGCTTTGGTCACTCCACCCCGTCAGGTGGTCGGGCGGTCAGACGCATGTCTTACGTGCGTTTTGCGTTTAGTTCTCTCTCACTCAGGAGCCAAAGGCAAGTGCGGCCTGTGCGTGTTTGAGGGGCCTAAAGGACGGACGTACGTACGCCCGTCGGATAAACTCAAACTCAACCTTTTTGTTTGCCGGGTACAATTTCGGAGCCCTCTTAAGGCCGATATCGGATTGTCTCTGACTCACTCACTCTATCGCCTAAGCGGGGATCGCCTCCTCACCTTGAATTTGAATGGGGTTACCATTACCTGGACCTGGACCTGTGATGAACGGGTCCAAGAGACGCGCATAATGAAGCGAAAGGACGGAAAACGCTTGCCGGCGCCAGTCGCTTCCATTCCATGCCACGATGCTGCCTTGAGGTTGCTTACTTAGGGTTGAAAGGATACGCCGTCAAACATGCGGCGCGAGGAGCACGACAAAGAGGGACGTTAAGGTTTTAGGACCAACATGAGGCAAATGCCACGACTATGGGTCTTAGCTTCCGTAAGCAGGGTCCAACTACTGTACACCCCGAGGGAACCGCCTGGGTTCCCAAAACGCGAGAAACCATGGTAAGAAGGCACTTCCCAAAGTAAGCTTGTCCGTGGACATGCGAATAATGAACGAGGAAGGAAGAAAGGGAATGGGGTGGTAGAAGAGGGGGTAGGAGGGAAGAGGGGAGGTATATCAGACGAAGCGTAGAATCAGGTCACGACACACCGCCGCTGTCGCGCAATATTAATCTTGCCCCATTTTCCCTTCATGCTCTCCCTCAATGCGAGCGCAAACACTTCCTGCACCCCACTGCCCGTCTTCGCGGAGCACTCGATGTACTTAGCGCCGATTTCGCGTGCGACCTCTGCGCCCTGCTCGGACGTGACGGGCGTTTGGCCCTGTGCGGCGAGCATACGTCGCGTATTGTCGTCTCTGCGTAGGTCGGTCTTCGTCGCGACGAGAATGAGCGGCGTGCCTTCGCAAAAGTGCGCCACCTCTGGGTACCACTGGATTTCCCGCACAGAACAGAACACCGACTTTGGCATCAGGCACAGGGTCCTTGCACGGAGGATGACATGAAATGGGGAATACCTTGTCCTGGACGTTTCCTAGACTGACGGGAAAGTCGATGGAAAATACGATGAGGATGACGTGGCTCTCTGGGTAGCTCAACGGTCGCAGTCGATCGTACTCTTCCTGCCCTGCCGTGTCCCAGAGCGCAATCTCGACAACCTTGCCGTCGAACTGTCGGTTTGTTACGTAGTTCTCGAACACGGTGGGTATGTACGCCTAGGGTCGTTCAAAAGATTGGCGAGGTGAGCGGCTGCCGCGTGGATCAGAAAAGGCACGGAGATGACTGAGACGTACTTCTGGAAATCTATTGTGGGCATAGACAATCAACAGGCACGTCTTTCCACAGCCGCCTTGCAGCAACAACGCGTTTTGCGGTTGAGTTCAATCAGCCAGGCGCAAAGATCAAGCAAGTTTGGGGTGCAGGAACTTACCGTCCCCGACTACGACGATCTTCCTCTTCATATCTGGCCTTTGATTGGGCTCGAGTTCAAAGTGGCCACTCATGTCGTGTAGTCAAAAGATATGGTGTTTGAGATAGGGTGCTAGTTCGTGTTTCGTGGTTCAGACCATGGCAGACCGTACCATGACGCATACGAGTGAACACTCACAAGACGAAGGAATTAAGTACAACAGCAGAGAGAAAGCAAAGTTTAGTGGGTTAGATGGAAAATATATCAGAGTGAGGCGACGTCTTTCACGCGGTGAAGGTTGTTATTCGGGTGGGTTGTAGAAGAGCGGTTGATTCGATGTTCAACACCGGCCCGTTATCCCCGCGTCAATGACATGCCCAGAAGTGGTGCAAGACTTTCTTCGCAACGGCCATGTCATGATTCCTCAGTGTTCCACTTTCTGGCCCTTGGAAGACGTTGGGATAAACGGTTACTGTTACGGCTGGGTATTGAACTCCAGACTGGTATGCGTAGCGGGTGTGCTCCAGGTCGGATCGCTTGGTGAGTGTGTGCTCTCTCGCCTGCCGTCGCCCCCACGCCGTGTCTTATCGAAACTTGTGAACGTCACACACAGAATGCGCAGAAGCCCTCCTAAGTGACTTTCTAAAAGAGAATCCCCAGTTCATTGAGGTGTCTTCTACGGACACCCCGGTGATCTTGGGAGAGTGTTCATTCATACCCTCGAGCCAGACCCCCCTCATTCGATATCTCCCCGCGGTGACGGTAGGGCCAGCCTCCTCGCCCACGTACGTATTCCAACCGGCCCTGCTCGCATGATGGGTGGAACTCTGATCTCGAACCCTGCAGGGCTGGTCCTTTCCGTCCTGCTTTCGTGATGTACCGCAGAACCGCACTAGGGTCCGCTCGCTTCCATGCACATCAAACCTCTAATACCACCGCCACCCTACATCGTGGGGTCTCTGCCTTGGACAATCACCCGGTCTTCGACATGGTGGGCTTGGATAACAGGGCGTTGACACAGGTCCGCAGTTCTTGACACGTGGGCAGACGGCGAGATGTTAATTGTCCCTCGTGATCATCCTAATAGTTGAATGCGACCTACCGGCTACACTCGTTACTCAATCTGTCCGGATCATGGCTTGCCAGGTTCAAGCTCCTGGACGTTGTCGCCCGTTACATATATGACAAATGCGCCCGTCCTTGGCGCGCATTTCCGCGCCTGTTCTCATACCCCAAGTACACGCTCGACTCGGCGGTCGGCCTACTCCGGCATTGTGATGCATGTGTGGCATTTGCAAGGGCGTATTCCAAATTGTGTGAGTTGCCGTTTAATAAGTAAAGCCTCGTGGGCTCGTCGCCCTGATCTTCGTCTTAGTTGACCAATTATGGGCGCGGTTGAATCTGGTACAAGGTTTAGTATTGTACCCAAGGTTATCGTACGTCTACGGGAAATTGGAAACGTCCGCAGAATATGTCCGGTGAGCGTCTAATGCAGCGCCGCTGTAGGACCGCTCCAATGGTAATGTTTTGTAGGTTTAATAACGCCATCTGGCTGGTGATGAACGACGTGATATTAGGAAGTGTTGTTGGGGCGTTTGTTTGCGAGAATAGCGAGGTCATTGGCAAGTCGTTACATGATTGGCTCAAGGTTCGTTATTCACATGTTCACCCTGATGAGCGCCGGGACCTAGTGATAATCAGATACGTAGGTTGCCTTTATCGACTTCACACATGATGCCCTCCTGTGGTTGGACGATTGGCCTGAGGGACTTAAGCTAAACACAGAACTAAGCTCCTTCCTTGTGTACACACTTTTGGGTGTGTTGGAGATATGGGCCTGTGAGTACATTCCGCTTGTCCCTTCTGGATGAAAGCCTGACGCCCTGCTTAGACATCTTACGTACTCTGTCGCCTCATTTTCCCACTATTGTATACGTAACTGGCCTTTCTGGATATGGAGGACTAACCGTTCCCTTGGCATTATTTTCGGACATCTTCAACGCACTGACCCTGCATATCTCCTTGAGCTACTTCGGGTTGAAAAATGCGCTATCATACCAGATATTTGCTATGCGCTCGTTATTCAGCCTGTTCAGAGGTAAGTCGGTAAACCGATCCGCTTGCTTCTTTGACTCACCCTGGCCACAGGGAAACGATTCAATGTCCTGCATCAGCGTACCGATTCGTGGCACTATGAAGTGGATCAACTTATTCTTGGAACGTTGTTGTTCACCTTGTTCACGTTCAGTCTTCCGACCTTATTGACTTATGGAGTTGTCTTCGCCCTGGTAAGTAATTCTTCGTACATGCGTCAATCCAGAGAACCGCTTAGCTTGCGCGCTTTGAAGATGAGGTCAGCCGTCGTAATCACGCGCAGCTTGCTGGACATTGCCATCAAGCTAATGAACCACTTTCCGCTCTTCGCGCTTTTATTAAGAATAAAGGATCCAAGGAGACTGCCTGGTACGTATATACAACTCCATATATGCGGTCGTGTTGATGACCGTGGAAAAGGAACGACATATTTCCGAGTTGTGTGCGATAAGGGGCATCCCGTGCTCCTGCTCGAGGTATGCCGTCTCGCTAATTCCCGACAACAGGCTATTTATCCTCAGTGGCACAGGTACAGACTGTGTCCTTCTGGACTGTCTTCTTGCAATATGGATTTTCACGTGGGGAAAGGTCCCAACAAGGGGTATGTTAGAGAAATTAGTGAAATCGGGGCTACTTTTTTTACGCGACGGTATGACGTAACCAAGCCTTGATTTGATCCTCCTGAGATCCTGAGATAGGAGATAGGGGAGAGTCAGTCGGTTGGCTTGGGCTTGCTGGAAAGCTTCGGCTATGCACTGCTCCACGCTGTGAGCGCTTCGCGCATTTCAACACTCCACAAGCAAGCATATGCACCGCTTCATGACCACCGTAACTAGGCGGTCGCCAGCCAATCCGGGCCTGGCAGGGGCCAGACGGTCAGGTCAGTAGATTCACCCTTACACCTCTGCTTCGCAGCTACGTTACAATATGTGTGGATGCCGAGAACTCGCCTCGCCTCACCCGCCGCATCAATTTGTTGCTTATTTTGCTTGATTTTCAATATTCATTTTTCCTTCTTCGTCTTCGAACTTGGCGCTAGGCGGCGCGAGAATGTCATTAATCAGCTTGCGGCCGCCTTCTCCTTTCTTCGACCCTGAGCTTGTTTGTTGTTCAACTCCCTCATCTCCCCCTCATTTCTCGTATTCTGGATGCCCTCCTCCCTCCGCTCCCCCCGTCTTTCAGATCCAGAACCGCTCCAACTACACAGCTCAGATGACGTCCAGGAAACATTGTTCGCATTGCCATATGACGGCCGCCGGTCCCGTCGCACAAGGCCCCGTCGTTTGATAGTCCTCCTTTTCGTCGCGGCCGTCGTCATTATCGCCTTATTTTCAGGACGTCACCTTCTTTCAGAAACCTCGCTCTACCCTGGTCTACCAGACTCCTTTCAAAACGCTGCCCCCCCGAACGCAATACGAACCGTGGAACCGGTGGTGATTACCCTCATCATGTATTCAGAAGGCGCTGCCAGGGAAGGCGCAATTCTACTGAAGGTAACGTCCCTGCCTTCAGTTGATATCGAGACCGGGCAACAGAACTCGCTTTGCTTAGTCCGCAATAATGTACACTAGTCGACCTCTCGAATTCCACATCGTCTGTGATGACGGCGCGATCACCTACCTGGAGAATCGGTTCAACCTTCTCACGCATCCCGTTCATCCAGTCACTGTCCGACTGTACCGTCTATCGCTCCAGAGCATGGTAGATCGACTCGACCGCGAAGGCTCGATTAAATCGGGCCATCCATCTGGAGTCCGTAAGCCCCTCTCCCTCAGCTATCCCAGCCCATGTTGCTAACCAAGTGGTCTGATCCAGCCGGGCTCATGAAGTTGTTTCTGCACGAGCTGTTGCCAAACAATGTTACAAAGGCCATCTTCGTGGACACGGACGCGTTCTTCCTGACTGACCCGGCGCTCCTTTGGGAGGAGTTCTCCCACTGGGGCCCCAACGTCGCAGTCTCGATCCCGTATCACCCAAACCTGGTCATCAATGAATGGTATAACGCGTCGGAGATCTGCTCGTGCATCATGTTACTCCATCTCGAGAAGCTTCGTTCCGTGCGGCTTATGGACTCGAGCATTTATCGTGCCGACGACAGCGGATTGTACCCTCCCGCGCTTGCGCCACCTACATTTACGGCGCTCTTTGGACCCCCAGGACCGAATGGGTACGGACACGCTGCGCTCGGGGACCAGTCGTATTGGTGGGCCATCGTGAGCAACCGCAGAGACATATTCGAACCGTTACCGCTCGATTGGGAAGTGACCAGCTGTCAGGTGGACATGTACGGCACGACTCTCGGACCCGACGGCATTTCGGAGGAAGACGAGAAGAATTCGTTGTACCACGCGGGTCTACGCCAAGGAACCGTCATCATTCCCAAGTTGCTCCACTTGTACGTCGATTTTCCCACTGCGGCATCATGACGCCTGTGTTCGATTCTGACGTTTGTTATGCTGTACTACAGTAACTGCATTCATGACCCAGTTTTCTTTGACTCCCCGGATTGGTCTGATCCGGAATATTACTTGGCGAAGCGCTGGGGACCGGCCGTCCACTACCACATTGGATTCAAGTGGCTCTGGTTGAACCGTGGGTTCACCGAGTCCCCAGTGGACATCCACGTCACTCTCGACCCAATCTTCGCAGATCAACGTTTCGCAGCGGAGCACGCAGAGAGCGATACTACTGCGCCAGGAACACCCAACAGAGACAGACATTTAGAAAAGCGGCTTCGCGCGCCGCGCTCGCCGTGATTCCGAACCTCTGCGCGGCCATTGTTTTCGTTCACACCTTTTGATTCGTTGTTCCTTGGACCTTATTGAACCCCCCTTCTCGGTTCACATCCGACCCATCACTTGCTTGAACACTTAGACGATCATCATCATTCTTCTTTTTTTTTCTTTACTTCTATTTCTAGCATCGACACAAGTTACAAAAGCCTATTGGCCTGGTCATCACACCTCTCTCCTTGTCTCCTTCTAACCAACTAGCAGTGAAGGTACAATTCCCCGTCAGCCCCATACCTGAAAAGGTACTTGCGTCAGGGTGCTTGCTTGCTTCCACCTCTGACTCTAACCCTCCTCCCCCTTCCGAGTCCCCATCTCTGACCTTCATGAAATCGCGCGCACATCCCAGTGTTGCTAGCGAATGCGAGGGAGAGGCTAGAAGGAAGGGTAGGGAGACAGCCATCAGGGAGTTCCGAATTCGAGCCTTACTAGATGACGTTAAAAGCTAGACTATGGCAAGCGGGGGCGGAGACAGGGCTCCTGGTCACTGGTCGATGTGCGCAGCACGGCCAATAGCTCCAGTAGACAGTCATTAGATGACTGAAGCAGATGCCAAGGGGAAAGGAAGCTAACAGCTACATGGAGGAGCACAAGGAAAGCGTTTCCGCGAATATCAGCTTCAAGTTGACACGTGCAAACCACACAATAGAAGATCAGTCAGAGCCATGAGCTGGGTATTAGGCATGCATCACCACAGACACAACCCGAACAGGGAACGATACCCGCAGCACTGGCGAACTGCGAAGGTGCGCAGTAAGGTAAGTCAAATGTAGTAGCAAGAAAGGGGGAGCGCAAGGCCCAGAGGACTGTTAAATTACAGGTGAGGTACCACATGGTTCTGGCCGAGTGCTGGCTGGGCCCCGATCCCGATCCCGAACCAGAACCAGAACTTTCGATTCTTCCTTCTGATGAAGATGAATAAACTATGAATAGGTCCGCATTAAGTTCCGCCCGCTGCGGTGCTTTTTATACATATCACAGGCAGTCACCAGACACCAAGTTGAAATGTTATGAGTTATGAGCAAGGTTTTGAGGTAGAATTGACGCACGTGGCTGGCTGGTCTGGCTAGCGCCGGTGATCGGACGGTCATGATCGTCCCTCAGCCTCACGAGCCGGCTTGTTTTTGAACACGACGTGACACACTGGCTGCACTCCTTACTCAAACCTATCATGGGTGACGAGGTTCAAAGTTCCTGGGCGTTCATGTCGGCCCACCCCATCTCTTCTTCATTCTTGGCTTGGTGGGCGCCGACATTCGGCTTGCCCCAGTGTGTAGGTCCCAGCATGAGTGGCTGCCCTCTGTGAGGATAATTGAAATTGCGTTAGTGCCTTAGAAAATCCCCTTGTGCTGATCTTTGTCTTAGTAGTCAACCAATTATGGGCGCGATCAAGGCCTGGTGTAAGGTTCAAAACTGTTTCCCAAGTCCGCGGAAAAACTGGAATCTGGTGATATGTGCTGAATATGACCAGCGAGCGTCTACTAAATAGAGTACATGCCCTTGCATGACCGTTCCGAAATGGGTTGCCATTGATTAGGTCGATCTGTGATGCTCTGCTCTTGTGTTGAGGATATAGGCTGTGGTCGCTACATTCACCGTACTGGCAACACTTATTGGCACCTTGTGGATTAAGCTTTACGCCATGATTGGACGTTATACGTACCTTATTACTCCGTTTCTTCCATCATCGTGCACTCAATTAACCTTCTAGACATGGAGGACAGCGTCTCCATTTTTGGACATCGTCTATGCGATCATTGTAACAAGGCTGAAAAAAAAAAAACTGATCCGCTCGCATGGCTAGGTCACTGGGACTATGCGAAACGATACATCCGTCGGCGTACCGATTCGTGGCACTACGAAGTGGTCCGGCTTATCCTTAGAGCCGTTATAAGGCTGATGTTCACCACTTCTAGGTTCAGTCTCCCAGACGTCAATGATCTAAAAACGTCAACCGTTTAAGGTGTGGGCGTCAATGAAGAAGATGACCACAATCAATTGCCACTTATGGATAACCAATAACATATGTATGTTGATGAATGACTTTTCTACTTTGAAAGATACAAGACTACATGGACCGTGTTCCAACTTGATAGAAGTGCTTTCATGCCTAGTTTCGCAGACACTCTTATGACCAAGACTGGCGTATTACCTGGTTGTGGGCCTGATGAACGAAAACGGGTATCCAATCCTTGATGCACGTCTCTCCAGCCCCGACTAAAGATATACCGATCTATTTAGTTCCCTGTCCCTTTTAACATTTTTTTTGAGTGTGACGGAATGATATGATGCCATCTTTAATATGACCTAAGTTGCAGTCGGCTGTAAAGTAGGGTTTCGTCTTGGACTGCTTCTTTGATAGTTGTCATAGCGGCTATGGTGGAGCGAGATGGTCCTTGACGCCCGCGGAGCAAGAACTTGAAGCAAGCAAACCCGGCTAATTTTTTTTTTTTTACAAAACTGTTCCACCCTCCGCCCTCGTTACCTGCCGCGGCTTGTTTTATTATATGAGACTACAGAACCATCGTCCTCGGGAATGCAATCAGCTGCTATAGAATGTGTAGTGGTAAGACTCGTGCAACGCTTCCTCCCTCACGCTCTTTTTTTTCGGTCGCGATCTTGTATTCTTTGAACTT
>QFFA01006509.1:0-10637 GCA_003316565.1 Russula foetens | reverse complement strand
CGCCCGCAGGACCACGGGGGACGTCAATCTGAGCGACGTCCGCCGTCGCACACGCACTATGACGCGACGCGGCCGTATTGCGATGCCGTGTGAGCGCGTCGCGGCGGGAGAAGGCCTTGGCGCAGCCGGTGCATTGCCACGCCCGGTCTTCGTGCAGGCGCTCGTGGCGCTTCAGGTCATGGTTGCGAGCAAAGGCGGCGGGACAGCGCGTGCAGCGGAAGGGGCGCTCTGCGGCGTGGATGCGGGTGTGTGCACGGAGGCTGTACAGGCGCGCGAAGGTCTTGCCACAGCCCGGAAAGCTGCACGGGTGTACGGATGTCCCCGGAAGTCCTGCCCATGATGCCGTGGGTCCGGAACCGCTGCTACCGATGGGGACGCCGGAGAGCACGCCGAGCGCTTGGATGAGGCCACCGAGCTCTTGCAGCGCATTGCGCGCGGGACCCGCCACGGTCATCGCGAATAGGAAGACTTGGTGCAGCGGGAACTGGATTGAGGCGATCAAGGGTGGTGGCGGTGGACCCGTCGGCGGACATGCCGGGCCTGTGAGAGCAGAAATGATCGCGCTGCTGGCGGCGTCGAGTTGCGTGTGCAATGCATAGGGCATGGACATAGACATGGGCATCGGCGTGGACAGGGCCTGCGGGGGGTGCTGCGGCATGGGAAACGGGAAGTGACGTTTGTGAGGCGGGGCACCGTCGGCCACGGCGTCGTTTGCCTGTTCGCCGCGCTGACGCTTCCCGAGCTCCAGTTGTATGGAGGACTGTTCTGAATGGCGGAGGGCAGAGAACAGCGTGTCTGAGCGGGCGAGGGATACCAGAAGGTGGCTAAGCGGCTGCGCGACATCCTTCGAGATGGTGTTGGACGCGACCGCGCTGCTGAAGGCGTCCAGGACAGACACACCCGGCATGCCAGGGACCAGCGTCGTGGACAGCGTCGCGCGCGCGAGCGAGTCGTTCGCGATGTCCTTGAGAATGATGCGCATGGTCTTGAGAGCCTCATGCACCTTCTTGTCGGGCACAGAGTGAGGGTGAGAGACCGTAGAAGTAGAAGTCGTGGTCGTGGTCGCCTCGGCAATGCTGGAGGAAATATGAGCCCCCGACGTAGCACTGGTCGTGGCCTTGGTGACCGCTGCGGCCTCCGCTTGAGCCTTGCTTATCTCTGCCCACAACTGATCGTTCAAGCGACGGGCGATTTCCTTTGCTTCTGCATCTGCGACCTCGTCCTCGTCTTCTTCGTCATCTTCAGCGAGGTCTCCCTCACCTGGGCCGTGCTCCCAACGTCCGTCAATCTCTGTGCGTCCATCGGCTGTATCAGTAGAGGAAAGCTGTTGTTTCTGTGTTTCGGGTTCTGTGGGCATTAAGAAAGAGCGCAAGATGAAGTGTAGCCAAAGTTCGATTCGACCACGTGTTATTATATTACTTAGTTATAAGGACCAACTAAAGATTCCCTGTCGTACTAATACACAATTCCCCTGATATGATAGGAAATAGCTACCTCCATTCTTGCCCATAATCCACCCTCCGACTCGTCTCATACTTCAACCAGAGCCGATGCGGGATACGTTGACAAGTGGCGCTGGTGATCCGCGCCGACGCCCAATACCCATGCCGACACGTACGAGTGTCTCCAGGGATGCGCGTCCGTTGACCAACAAGTCCTCATCCCACTCAACAACATTCTTCTCGAATAAGCACACCATCGTCGAGCCGCCTGCCATGAGTCGATGAACGTTTAATGATTGTCACCACGCCCAATAAAATGGCAACGGTAGACATACCAAACGCGAAATACCCAAACTCCTGTCCGCGCTTGACAGTGTCGCCTTCTGAGAGTGTTGTCTTGATGCTACCGACCATCATCGCGCCGATACACACTGCCATCACGCGCCCAAACTGCGGGCTATCAATTGGCACAATCTTGCGCGCATTCTCTCCATAAACGTCCAGAGTCGTTCGTATCGCTTGTGGCTGCCCCAGTGATACGTGAGTCAACGAATGTGAGCCAAGACGTTACTTACGTTGACTGTGTAATACTCCCCAGAGATATACGACATCGGCCCTATCGTGCCGTCCACGGGCGAATGGAATCGGTGATAGTCTTGCGGTGCGAGGCGGAAGATGACGAGCGCGCCGCCGACATATCGTTCGGCTTGGTCCTTGTATGCATCACCAAGAAGCCGTGCAACAGTAAATTCGCGGCCCTTAATCCACAGTCTTGTCGCTTCGCTGGTCGTCTCGAACGCCATGAGGCGACAATCTGCCCCACTCACCAGACGATTGGGATCACCGGGCGTCTCGACTAGCCGCGCGTCCGGTTTTAACTTTCTGTGGACATATTTGTTAGAACGTGGAACGGTGGATTTAGAATACGGCAAACCTGTAGAAAAATTGGTTGAAGGTTTCTAGAGTGCGTTGTCATCAATCGCACGAAAAAAAATCAAAGAGTGACCACCCACTGAAGGAGGGAAGGGGGTCCAATATCTCTTCAACATTGAGGTTATGGAACTGTATGAATGCTGGAATCTCCTGGGCCGACTCAGGCGAGTCGTATTTGATGCCCTGTTTTATCGACAGAGATTTTAGAAGTTTACGGGCTGTTGAAAGTATCCAGGAATCAGAAAGGGATTATTTTATATCGTTACGACATGTACAAACCTCGTGCGCCCTCTAGCCTCGAGCGAGCACCCTAACCATCACAGTCGGTCTCAGTGTGACGTGGTGCCACCGAGGGTTGGAGTGATACTCGCCTTGTACAGAAGGCGGATGCCAAGCCGCACGTACACCTGCATCTTCTCTTCCTCAAGTTGGCCAGTGGTCCTATTCTGTACGATAATATTCGCAGAATTCTATGTTTCGCGCGAAAAATGAGCAACCCAAGGCATAAGAAAGAAGGAAAGAAATGGGCCACTCAACCGCGCCGATCTTGTAATTCCCTGCCGAAACCTTGGACAGCACGTTCGTGTACCATTTGCGCTGCGCCTGGACTGCCGTCACGAAATTGCTGACCATAACGCGGTCGACGCGAGCCCAGTCTTGGCTCGCGCACACCGCCAGGTGCGTCACTATGTCCCGCTCCGCTTTGGAGTTCAGGCGCGGCCTGTGACACAGTGGGCAGTTCTTGATGTTGATCACGCGTTCAAATGCTTCATCGCTGCTGCTCCCCGATCCGTTTCCACTGAGGCTCGCACCGGACGTGTTCTCTGTATCCGACGTGGTCGAGGACGACGTCGAGGTTTGACGCACGGCTGGCGGGTGTTGCCCGGACGCGTCGATTCCCCCTTGCAGCTGATCTGCAACTCGCGTCTGGGGTGGCTCCGTTTGGTGGGCTGCCGGCGGACCTGAGTGGCGATACGAAGAAGGGGAAGCGTCGCCGAAGTGTAGCGAGGGACCAGAGAACGACAGTGAGTCGAGGCGCAATGGCGGAGTATGTGTGCCCGGCATGTGCAGATTCGGTGTATGCGATGAGCTACCAGTGCCATTCCCAGGCTCGCGGTCGCGCCCCTCATTCTCAGACGGGTTGATGCGCTTCTTCTCAGAATTAGGTCTGCAAATCTCTGTTTCAAGGCACCGAATAGTCTCGGGGAACGTCAGCTCGTCTGTCCGAGGATTTTTGCCCCAGCGGGTGAAAAATGAGTCAATTGTCTCCGTGGAAAGCGTCGAACCGAGCGAGTCGAGCATCGATGTGAGTTCAATGTGCGAGACTGTGCGCGTGTCGTCTACGTCATACTGCTTGAGTAATTGGGACCAAAGACGTTGTCGTAGCGCATCATATGGTTGATACTTTGCACTGCGTAGTTTTATAAAGCACAGGCCTCACAGACAACTGTGGCACTACAACACTCACTGGAATGTAAGTATTGGGTTATGCTTCGACTCCCAGGGCATCTCTTTGGCCGTAGCCAGGGGAAGCTTGAACTCCTGAAAGGTGCGCGTGCCATCTTCGTCTTCAGGGTAGAGCCCGGTGTCGGGGTCCTTGTTGGGAACGTTCGCAGCTAGTTCGGCAATCTCCACCGCGGCATCGCCAACGTGATCGTTGGATGAAAGTTTATCCCAATCGAGAACGGTGAGTTGCACACGGAACGATCTCTCGTACTTGCGCACGTGAAAGAGCAGCTTTTCATCCCACACCGGGTTTAGAGAATGCCGGATGACACGCGTTCTGAAGACCTTCTTGCCGAACGAGACGACGACGAACGGGTCCATATCCCACCCGGTACGCATCACTTGGGATTCGATCAGCGGCGATGTGGCCGAGGACCAGGTAACTTACTGTTTTTCAGCCTGGGGAGGTCCGTAGCGCCCTGAATCTCAAGCATGACGATGCCCACGATGTCGTTGTCTGCTTCGAGTTCGTATGCGCCGCCCTTCTGCCCATGCCATGGACCAGGGATCCTCTTCTTTTTCCCCGTCTTGGTGGATGCTCCGGTCTTGGAGGAGGTCGTGGACGCAAGACTCGATTGGTGTAGACTAGACTGAGATGGTCTGCTCGGTGCCGAGTTAGAAATGGAACTCGCAGGTTGTGTCGAGCGCCATAAAAGAATCTTCGGGATTGATGATGGGAAATACCTCGTGCTCTGAGAGGGAGGCAGAGACACAGCAGTAGGTGATGGCGTTGGAGTCAAATCGGGCGATGACGAGCGAGATTGCTCCGCAAAGACGTTCGGATCATCAGAGGAAGATTTGGGATCTGTCTCGTCCTCGTCGTAGTCTGAAGCCTCACCCTCTTGATCATCCGCCTCATCTGAGCTGAGCCCGTCATCTTCATATTCTGGTCCGGTTTGATGAGAGCGAATCGTGCCTATGCCTCGTGTCTATAACACCTAATATGGGTTATGTGACGTACTGAGAGTCGAGGATACGTACTGGGGTAGCTGAGACGAGGCTCGGGCGAGAAAGTTTGACCATTGATTTGTAGGTCTCCCCGAAATTGGGTTCAAACGTGGCATTGGGAGGATGGACAAAGCCAATTTTGATGTCCATAGTACCCGTAGCATTGGTCGTCGCGCGTGAGGATATGAGGTTGACGGAGAAAGACTATGGAATTAGGACTTATTTCTCTGATCGAGTAAAACTTGGATAGATGGATGGGACGCGCCTGATTATCGTGATCTTCAAACCCGAATGCGTTTCCTTTGAACCATTCGTCCAACGGCAACGCAAACTCGCCCAAATACTCCTTCTTGAGCACGTCCTTATCCCAGACGACGAACTCGACCACGCCAAGTTTATCCGAGACAGAGAGGTATATGGGAAAGTCGAAAGTCGCATCGTTTGCACTGAAGACGGGGTTGAGGGTGCGCTTGCAGACAGGCGTCTGGAATCGCGTGCCAAGGACGGACACGCTCACAAAGCTAAATAGAAATGAAGTAACGGGGACGGCATGCACCAAAAGGTTAGTCAGGAGATGGTGGAAATAGAGAGGGGACTCGGAAGCGCACGGATCACTAAAGCCATTGCGGTCCTTGGCCACCAAGTCCTGACAAGAGAGAACCCCCACGCGAAGGATTACGATGGGGGCCTCGCCGGGTTTAGGCAAGAAGGAATTTCTGCTACCGCGGCCTGTGGAGACACGAATGGGGAGCCGCGCCGCTGAGCGAAGGGCACGACGAATCTTGAGGCCTTTCTTTGATGCCACCATCAATTCCGACGTTGGCTAGTAAAACTTGAGGTGTGTGTATTTATGATGAAGAGGACAGTGTTCTGGTGATGATGGCTGAGGAAAAAGAGAAAAAGAGCGATGCTGTGTGTGAAAACGAAACCACGAGCCACGGCCAAGGGGATGCTCCTATTCTTAGAGACGAACCCATCATCGATCATCACTCGCGCGCCGACCGTGACTGCGCGCTCTACCCTCTATCTCCATCCACATCCACGTTGTCAAATTTGTCATTCATAACAAACCAGACTGTGCAATCGATTCCTTCTTCGAGGGTCTCAACAGCCCGGTTTTGATGGTTTGTGAGCCAGCCACCGAGTAGCCACCGACCATGATCACAGCGTTTCACTCGATCGTTTCTCTTTGCTTAGATGTACTCACGATCACGTCACTCGGATTACTTAGTGGTAGTACCACCTATTGGCCGAAAAATTATGCCATGCGGGGCTGCGCCCAGGGAAGCTAGCAGTTTGCGAAGATGACCACGTTCTATTCCATCTCCATCATACGTTCTCCGTTCCCTTTTCTTCTCAGACATTTGCGCATTGTATCAAATCATTATCACAAGGCAAAGCCAGATCAAGTACAATGTTCAAGAGTTGCGCCTCATCCATCCATCCATCTTTGAGTGTTGGGTGTGCATCTTCGTCCGTGGCGCAAGTGTGCGGGGCAGGCGCCAACACTCTGACAACGGCGCTTGTTTGGGGTCGATGTCAAGCGCTAGCCTTTCCAACCTTGTCCGCGACGTTATATGGTTACTGTACCTGGTAAGGCAAGCGGTGTGCCCACTATACCATACGTAATAATAATAGACCTCTCACTGGTGGAGATATAGAACTCTTGTCTGTTCTCGTTCCTACCTATGGCCCACTACGACATCTTCAGCGCGCAGCTTGCAATAAAGCATCCTGCGTATGGACATGCTCTATGGGAACCCAGTCCCACGGAACTGTATCCCGCCGTGGAGGTTGGCGACGTCGGTTTTATACGAGAAGGCAGATTCCACCGGCTTTTCAACGCTCTCCTTCCCGCGGACCATCCATCCCACATCCTCGGTGTACCAGAATACCATGAACCGCTTATCCCCAGTCTATCCGTCCATATTATCAGTGCCACACTCAGCCCCGGCCATTATTGTTCGGCCGGGGTCGATGTGGTGACTAGCGGACCGGATATTTGGGCCCCTGGGTGATTCTGATGCGAAGTTTGACTTATCTCTACTGACTTTTTTTAGCCTAGATGATTTTTCGCAGGTCTCCCTCTTATGCCGGAGCAATCGAGTTGGCGCAGTATTATCCCTTCCAGGAAGGGCTCAACGTCAGGACACACTTGCTCGGGGTGATTTTGCCAAGTGGATAGTGAAGCACATTGACACATGGCTCGCCTTCGCACGACGACTTGGGTTGGGGATCGAGCACATGGAGGAAATTGTCCTCGTGACTGGCCGTGATCGCTCAAAATCTTGGACTAATGTCGCTTTCTTGGGTTACCAAACGGACGCCCAGGTATGTTTAGGGGTTAAAATAGTCCAAGGTTGTGAAGATAGTATTGAGTGGCAATCACTTCCCGGACAAATTCGCGGAGCAGTTTTAAACGAGGGTCCCGGCGGAATGGTGCGTTGCTATCCCATTCGCAAGTATGAATGAATCTGAAATAGGTTCGGCGCGTTCTCGTGCCTGTTAGAACTTACAGGAGAATCAATGCATATTTATTCGGGGTTTCCGTGTCGCCCGCACCTTCAAGGTATTCCCGAAGCATGTTAAGGCAGCGGCCGGAAACCAAGATGCAGACGAGGACGACAGTAGGCCAGGGCCGGACAGGGAGCTTATATCGATGCCTACTGCTACGAAAGTGATATCTTCCATTTAATGTATGCAAGCATTCATTTGATCTTCAAAGCACCAGGGCCCTCTTCATTCTTTGTTCGAATACGTCGCCGAGGTGAGTTTCAGACCAAATTGCATCTTCATACACCTGGTAACTTGGGCTACATAGCGGGCACCCGAATGTGATATGGTTCTTGTTCATGATACAGACCTGGTCCTGATTAGCGAAAATTATGATAGCAATGTGAGTAGACGTGATTTTTCGTTTGTTGTCCCAACCACGTCCACAGTCACCGGGAATGTTACAGCCAGATGGAGTGAAAAGTTGTCTCGAAACGTCAAACCCAAGGATACACAAAGTCTCTTGGGGTGAGCGCTTATCTATATCATAACCCCTCTGATTCCCATATTGGGTACATGATAAGATTTGTCACCCGCCAGAGCAGCTGATAAGAAAGGCATCCAAGTCCAAGTGGCTATGCTTTCGAACTTACCTCATGAGCAAAGTAAGTTTTACGTTCTCAGGCCATTTGAATAGAGGTCGAACTGCTTCGAGGTCATCAACATCGCCTGTCGACGATTTCGGCTCCCGTGGACGTTCCACGTCCTGTAGAGAAGTCGCCCCTTGGATTGGGCCGTGAGCTTGTAACCCAGCATGCGGAATATATCTGACTTTCACTCCGTAGATCATCACTTGTCGAGTCTGTTGGAGCACTGGCATGGACAGGTCTCTGGGAATAATTATGGAAGTAAGAGACCTCCACTTCAAGGTTTGCAACTTGAAGGCCAGTTTGAGGACCTTGACGCACGACCATCCACGAAGCTCGTGCACGTGCATCTCTGTATGTCCTGTATTCAAACCTTTTATGCTATATTGAGGAGCTCACGGGAACTTAGCATCTGATGCATACTATCAGTTAGAAGTACTACCATCCGAGTCAAACGTAGCACCCTGCTCCCAGACAAATCAACACTGCCGAATTCCTGGTTGTCGGAACAAAGCGTATTACAACTATGCGGAACAAGAACAGACAGAATATTGTGGACATGCCCACGAATTGTGAGTCTACCTTCACATCCAGATCATCCTTTCCCCCAAACGTGCGTTTTCAGGCAAGCCACAACAACTGGGTTGGTGTACAATTGCGCAATGTGTAAGCAACGCCCGCGCCGCACAGGCGAGCGTGTATGTGGTCCTATATGTAGGGAACGAGAGCGTCAAGCGACTCAACTCCAAGAGTCGTACTATGGTGTATCAGTGATTCGACATGAGCCCAGAGCGAGACTAGGGACATAGTGAGGCAAATACTCTCTGCTTTGTATCTGGCTCCACTTGAGATTATCGTGGAGTTACCATTACTGTGACATGCTAGTGCTATGCGCTGATTCAAATTCATCTCATTGAAACAAAGAGGGATTTGGTAGGCCGGGATAGGCGCTCTCTCCCCACCGCGACCCCAGAGCACCAGCCACTGCAAGTTTCTTCACAGAGTGCAATGCATCTTGCCCTCCAACCAACCAATTTGTCGTCGATTCACATCTGCTAGAACCACTCTTCTCAGAGATACAGGGATTCATCATGATGCTTGCATGAAGTACCAACATTAACAGGGTTTCCACTGGAAACCCAGCCACTCCAGTGATTCGGTCACTATCACTTTGCAAACGGCCCTTAGCGGTGCAGACCTGTACTACTGGTTCGCCTCTGGATTCGACGACATGAATCACCTCACATCACTGTATGCTTCGCCCTTCGACTCGCCGATAATGGGATCCTTTGTTGCGTTATGTGTTCAAATCTTTTTCGTTTATTGGATATGGGCACTTGGCAAGAGAGCAACATGGTGGCTATGCATTCTCATCTGTCTGGTAGTGTCGCTCCTTATCTGGGTCCTGGAAGGTCCAAGTCCAAGACACGGAGTCCGCAGTTAGCGACCTTAATTGCAGGATCAACAGTCAGCCGATGAAGTCGATGTACACCAAGGAGTCTACCGGCAACAGCAACAACGGCAATAGCGGTAGGAAACGTGCTTCTAAAGGTAGTCATGGCCACGCAGGCGGCGAGGGCGGAGATGACCACGTACAGCTCAGAGCACATGGCTATGAGGTAGAACCGGAAGTCTTTGTGGATGCCTCCGGTGGCGAATGGGGGCCAATTGATAAGGTTCCGGCAACCCTTTTCTACTTATTCGCCATGCTGACACTCGATCCCAGATGCCGGATCATATTCTCACTGTGTACCGACCCATGGACTCGAACAAGAAGTTCATCGCGAAAAAGGTTCGGGAGGACTCGAACGAGTTTGAGATGCTCAGACTTCTTGATACCATCCCACGGAAGTCCGATCATATTATCTCGTTGGTCGATTCGTTCCACGGGTGGGCCATCCTACCTAGAATGGCCACCGTCAAGGGTTATGTCGAGTTTGGACGTAAGCTATCTGAAAGCAAGGTTTCCCAACTCTGCTTGGGCCTCATCAAGGACCTCACGTATCTTCATGAGCACCGTATCGCCCATAGGGATATTAAGCCGGACAACCTTCTTGTCAATAACGACATCTTCCGCTTAATAATCACCGACTTCGACATCGCAATGCCAGTAGAGGACGAGGATGAAGAAGTCGATGACCAGTGCGGGACGAAGCATTGGATGGCGCCCGAGGTCGAGGGGAACTTGAGGCCCAGTCCGATCAAGGCCGACCGATGGTCATGCGGGCACGTCATCCTGTACTTTCTAGACAAGTCCAAGCAAGAAGGCAAGCACCTCAGGCCATTCGCAACTAAGCTGACGGCGCATGATCCCAAGCGGCGGCCGTCATTGCTTGAATGGGTGAATGGGAGAGTTTGTCCCATGCACCACTCCTGGATATTGCGCCCAAACTCGCGATGCACGATGCGCTCCCACTTTTTCGCTTAAGATCGAGGAGCTCGGACTCATGAATCAAAAGCTGAGAACGGAGTTCGAGGCACTCGGACTCCTTCTGGGCGATAGTCTGGAGGTCCGCGTGCCTATTTAGAAAAGAAAGTTGGTTTCATTTTTATCCTCCATGAATGAATGGTGTCTATAAGAAAGGTAATGAGGACGTACCTTTCTGCGAGTATCAAGACAACTGGCTCCGACTGTTCCCCGAAAGGGGATTGACTGCGCCCCGGCAAG
>QFFA01006416.1:0-17613 GCA_003316565.1 Russula foetens | reverse complement strand
CCACGCTCGCCGTTTCGGAATCGGAAGACGCCAAAAATGCACCGAGTGCTATGCGACAGTAAGCAAAGCGACAGGAGAAAAACCTAGGCGACGACGCACCGATCCAAAATGTGCCCATGAGGCCCAAGCAACCAAGCTCGATTCTGGTCGATACAGGGTTCATGTTTCTTCGCACGCTAAATGCGGAACTGAACAAGCGGGTCAACCCATCGTTCAAGGCAGGTGGAGATACGGAGCACCGCACAGTACGAGAATGATGGCAAGGGTTGCCGAGGATACGAAGATTGCGAATGGTACAAAACGAGCTGCCAAAAAGAGTCAGTGGTAGGTCATTGGGCTCAACCACGCAAGTGGGACGCACTGAGATCGGAGGCGCTAAGCACGCTCTGGAAGTGTACCGCGATAGCTAAGCAAACAATACTCCATAGGAAAACGAGGGCTATCGTGGCAAAACAAAGAAAACACGATCGACATCGCCCGCGGCAATCGAGAAATGAGGAAAACGTACAATAAATAGAGGCGCGAATGATGTTAAAGGATGAGAACATTGCGCTTGGTGCCCGCAGAAACGCAAATCGAGGACGAGGACGAGAAGGGGTACGATGGGAATGAGAACGAGAAGGGTGTCTGTGGGCGGGACGAGATGAAGAGCGCATCTTGAAATAGGAAGAAGACAATGCGTCAGATCGAAAGGGGTCGTTGTTGTCGTGAGGCGGGCGTGTGGTCGTCTGTCTAATCGTGGAATGTGCGAATGTGAGTGTGAGTGTGGATGGGACACACGAGGAATGTGGTCTGCAGATGGACCGCACGCTTATATGGGGGTGAAAATTGTGCACGCTTAACGACACGTGGGAAGGGGGTGCTTTAGGGTTGCGTTATCTGGGGTTAAGGCGGAACCTTGATGGGCAATGTCCCCCCGTGCCCCGCGTGCCAGTGCACCGACAGCGGGTCTCGTTCGGTTTGCCTCGAGGCAAAGCCTAGGTTCCTGGAAAATACAGCGCCGTGCCATTGGCTATGCCTAATCGATGCATCTTATCTACAGATTAGGCAGGTTGCAGATCTATCGGGGCCACGTGGTTCTGAACCACTGGATGATGCCGTCATCCTCGGCCCATCACTCACAATCCGCAGCCGCACGGCCGACACCGACACCGACACACGCGTGAGAATACCGGCAGTTTACACATTTATACGACGCGTAAACAACGACGCGCGGAGCTTACGGTACATTCAAACGAGTGCTGATAATGTGAATGACTGCAGTGGCATGAGACAAAGTAATACAGACAGGTACAGTACAGAAAAATTATACGCCACGACAATGGACGCCGATAATAAAAAATAATTTGCATGCATGCAAACTATCATATCTTGATTTGGCGAGGAGGCGAGAGGTCAGGAACAGCACGGTCACCGCCGGCGGGGCTGTGCAGAGACAACAACACGGCGACATTGTCGTCCGAGTCAAGAACGTTGTGCAGAGAGCCCTCCGCGATATGGCAAATCTGTTGACGGTTTTAGAGGTCACTTAGAGGATAGGTGGTGCACTATACGTACCCGACTATAGCCGCCTGGTGCCAGTGGACTCCGTGCTCTTGCAATGATGTTATGGATGGCATCGTACGAGTAACGCCGCCTTTGAGGTATGGTATGAATGCCAGATCTCACCAAGCATACAGAGTTAGGTACTTACAACACGTTTTGGAGATCCTTCCTGGTGCGAGGGAAGAATACAAGGTCCGCGCCAGTGAGATAGCGACTCAGGGCCTGATAGGATGCGCAACCAGCGATGAGAGTCTCGTTGAGGGAAGGGTACTCCATGTCCCATGATACAGTGCTCTCACTGCGGAAAATATATTAGTTGCTTGTTCGATTGGGAGTTAGAGTCAAGACGAACGTGACGAGAGAGTGAGCCTGAGCTTCGGGAGAGTGAGGGGCGAGGAAGCGATCCATTGGTGAAGGATAGGACAAAGACAAGGGCTGGGCAGAAGGAGGAGGGCGGAGGGGGCCACCAGATTGGGTGTATTTATAAGAATCCAAGCGTTATCGTGGGATGTAGGGGCGCGGCTTGGCACACTGCTTTAATCTGAGATGCGTGTAAGACAGAGCGGCGGGATGTCGAACAAATGGGCGAACGTGAGCACGAGAGACAACAAGTTGAGTCAGTTTTTATCAATGAGGACCCCGGAATTCGCACGTTCGATCCACCTTAATGACGGATTACGAACGTCTCGGAGCAGAAGACCGACGAAAGCCAAGCCACAGCAATGATTACGGAACTTTCCGTGATAAGTGTCTTGTGATTCACGTGTCGGGGTTATCAGCCTTATTGCATAACTGCAGTTTTCGGGGGTCGTGTCACTCGAACGTGTGTGGCTCTGACCCACAAGCCCTTAACCACATGTTAGGGGTGACCATGTTTGGGGGCACACTTAAATGCTTGTGCCAGTCCGCCGCTTGGAATGCTTTAACATGTTTTCATTGACAATTCTCATCGCTTGGCTCCCTTGGCTGGCTCAGGTTCTTTCTCGGCCCGTCCAAGAGCCTTTGTCAAGTACGTGTTAGCCCATTTGCTGAATTCCCAACTAATCTTTGATCACCGGACTACAGTAGTCTCCCTGCCAAAGTTACATGGACGTTTTCTTCACATCACTGACATGCATCCAGATCCTCACTATAGCGTCGATGCGTCACAGTCTTCTGCATGCCACAGGCAAAGGCCCCGAAAGGAGAAACCGCGCTCGGGATACTACGGGACTCCATTCAGGTTTAGCACGCGATCTCCTCGTTGACTCCGCGCTAATCAAGTAGGCCCCAGTGATTGTGATTCGCCTTTGCAATTGACGAACTTGACTCTCGACTTCTTGGACAAGAATTGGGCCTCCGAGATCGACTTTGTGGTCTGTACGTCCGAAAGTCATTCCTCGTCTACACCACTTCGATAGCATTTTGTTCCTAGGGACCGGTGACAACGCTCGGTAAGGGAATAATCTCTGCGAGTCTCAGAGTTACTCTTATAGAAGATTGTCTTTGCAAGTCACGACAATGATCGGAAGATCCCTAGAACTGTGAAGGAGATTTACGACCTCAACACCATGATTGCGAAGGAGATGGAGAACATCTTTGTCAGGAAAGGTATTCCCGTTGTACCTAGCTTGGGTGAGTTCAAAAAGACTCATCTTGGAGAGTCTCTAACTCGATTTGGACTCCTTTGACTATAGGCAATAACGATATATGGCGTATGTGATTTCACCTAAAACGATTCGTGTCGCCACTTACAATCGGGTCACGTTTAGCTCATGTAGTTACACTTTTCCCACTGATCATAAACGTTGATATCTGACTCAAGGATCCTTCAGAACATTCTTCCTGCAGGCTAGTGCTAACGACATCTGGCACCGTGACTTCCCATACTAATCCGGTTCTTTCAGGTCCTAATGATATTATCGAACGCTTTTCCTCGTAAGGCCCAGTTATTACATGATAGTGACTCCCCTTTATACCCTTTTCGCAAAGAATATGGAGCGCTTTCGTTCCCTTCCCATCTTATCAGGTGTTTCGACGTGGGGCATACTACTCTGTGGAAGTTATTCCAGGCGAGGTCGCAGTCATAAGTTTGAATACCTTATACTTTTATGACTCCAACAAAGGTCGGTGGTGAGCACTGGTCATGTAGGTTATCTGCTAAATCTGGAGCAAATAGCCGTAGGAGGATGCGAGTACCGTGAGCCCGATGACCCAGGGAACCTCCAGCTCGATTGGCTTGAAGTCCAATTAAGAACATTTCGACAGCGGGGAATGCAGGTACCTTGCACGACAATTCCGTCCGGGCTCTGCTCTTAACAGTGTTTCAACAGGTCTGGCTAACCGGGCACGTACCACCATCGCCAGGGAATTACTTCCCAGAATGCGTGAGTATCCCTGGCAACGTTGCGAACAAAGTCCCTTCTAATCTTTCCTTTTGCGATAAAGTATGTCCGTTATGTAGAGCTGTCCCTTCGGTTCCAAGACACAATTCTGGGGCACCTGTACGGCGTGAGTTAAGGTGACCAGTGAAGGGACGATCACTGATGATTCTGCCTCATAGCACATGAATAAAGATCATGTATGTGTCATCGCCTCTCCCCACGCCCCTGGTTGCTGATCTCGGGTACGCAGTTCTTTCTATTGGAGGCTGATGACTTGGAATTCCCATCGAAATCTGACGAAATCGCGTCGGAGGCACGTGTTGGGTTATATGATACTCTCATTAATGACTTTGGCGACCTCCCAAGAAAAGGGAAGACAGACCATGGCAACTATGGTGTAGTCAACATCTCCCCCTCGGTGGTTCCGAATCCATACATTCCATCGTTTCGCATTTACACATACAACATTTCACATGCTGGAGACACAGCAGGTATGAAGAAAGATACGAAATCGGCTCGGCGGAAGCATGGACATCGACGTGGGAAGAGGAACAAAGCCGAACTATGCAAGAAGAAGCGATACAAGGATTCATGGAGGTGCAGATTAGATGAACCTTGGCACTCTGATCCGGACGCGCCGAGTCGGATCAACACACTTTGGTCTCCACTGGGTTATGCCCAGGTGCGTCGGTGTCTACATAGCAAAGAACGATTGACGTGACAGGATATTGGTAGTACTATCTGCCAAAAGATCGTCTCCTAGACAGAACCAAGAAGCCGAAATTTAAATTGGAATATTTGACACACCGCCTCGGGGCACTACATCCCGGGGATGATGTGGAGGAAACAGACGATTTTCGATACCCGATACCACTCAAGCAGCTTCCCAAGTCCCTTCGAGAGGGGAACGTAACCTCGTCCAAATATGCCCCGTACGAGATGGATGACTTGTCGATACCATCGTGGGTGGGACTGGCACGACGATTGGGAGATCCGTCGTGGAAGAAGCTGCGAAAGCGTTTCAAGCAATATATGTACATGGGAGAAGAAGAAGATTCGTGATGGTGGAATTGGATAATGATGGATCAGTTCAGTTGCTTGTGAGAAAGGGACCTCGTCTCGGAATGCGGTACGGGGTGAGGGGTGATAAAGGGAGCCGGGTTGCCTTGACCACCAACAACACGATTGACCCTTTACTGTACTTACTGTAGTGCCCCTCGCCATCCTTTGTCTCCCTTGTCCTCCCCATTTGGCGGGGAAATATATCCCTCTATACTAGGGGCTGTGCGGTCCCCTCCATCTTTTGACGTGTGTGCACACTTAACCTTTTTTTTTTTTACTTTCGGGTTTTTTCCCTCGCCCTTGTGTATCGCCCTCTCTTGCATCTCTCCCTCCCTCCCTCTCTTTCTCTTTTCTTCTTCCCATCTCAACCTCTCTCAACCTTCTTCTTCGCTCTGAACCCGTCTCCCGTTCATCGTCTTCCGGCTGGTCCGCATTTAGACCCCACGAGCGGCTTCCACTGTCCTTTACTCGACCTTACAAACCACAGCCACCGATCTTCACAAATTTTCTCGCCCTTGCGTATCCCCCCCACTAATTTGCATGGCTACCGCCGTCAATTATCACCCCATGGCTTCAAATCTGCCTCTCGACTTTATGCCCATACACCACAATCATTCCCGTTCAAACTCGGTCTCATCCTCACCCAATTCTAGACCCCAGTCTTCCCAGGGTGGGATTTTGCGCACCGTAGGACCGCTTTCTGCCGAGGACCTTTTTCGCGCTTCCTATCAACCTCGACCGAATCCTGACCCCCACGCACGCAACACTTCTCATACCTCGTCCTCTTACTCCCTTCCCTCCACCGATCTCATTTCCCCCGCAGATTCGCCCCCGAACCACAACCTCACAAATCCAGCCCTGAAGAACCACATTCGCGCTTCACATATTCGGGCCCGGGCTGCTGCCTCTCCCTATCCCCGGGATGCAGACAGTGTCCACTCGTCCTCCAGCGAGACAGAAGACCCTTCCATGTTCCTCACCGCAGGATCCCCTGCAGACTACCCATCCATGTTCGCTGGTGGCCCTATCATTTCAAGCCAGGACACTGTGCATGCCACCGGCGCATTTGGGCGCATGACGCTGAGCCCTGATCATACACTCGAGAAGCTCGCTGCCAATGTTCGCGCCGCCACAACTACGAGCGCATCAGACCGGGCAAAACAAATCTTCGTCCAGGCTTGGTGAGTGTTTACTAACCCCCGTGGTCCCCCAACTAGATCCGATTTTTTGTTACAGGTTGACCGCCAACTACGCACCCTACCCTGATGGCAATGTCCCTCGTCAGGGATTGTATTTTTCTTACCGCAGGGTTTGCGATCAGTATGGAATCCCACACATCAACACTGCCACCCTGGGCAAGGCCATCAGGCTCTGCTTTCCCACGATCAAAACGCGGCGCTTGGGTGTGAGAGGCAATAGCAAATATCATTGTGCGTTCATCAATTATTGATTTCATGCCATAATACTCACTACGCTGTACAGACTGTGGCATTCGGCCGGCCACCTCTGCGGAAGCCGAATGGCTTCAAGATTACATCAGGAAATCTAACAACACTGCCGCGCAGCAGTCTGTTAATGCTGCTCGCCTTGCGAGCGAGCAAGCGGAGGCATCGCTGCGAGGAGAGGAGCGTTCTGACGAAGATGATGAGGAGGACTCGGAGGGTGCGAGCTCTGGTAATGCGTCGAAGCGGAACTCTCTGGCGCTGAACAATGGTAATGTCAAGAGCCCAATCCTGTACTCCGAGGACCTCGTCGAGAAGACGCCCACTGCTGCTACCATCCTCGCTCAAGCACAAGCGGCCCCTAGGGCTGGTTCCTACCCTCCTCAAGCCCCGATAAGGCGCCATATGGGCCAAGACAATGCAGTACCAATCCAGTCTCACCCTGCGTCGACTGTCGCATCCGGCTCTTATCCACCATCTCAACAGTCTGCGTCCGTACGCCAAATGCCTCACTTCCCGTCCATTGAGGAGGCTCTTGGTTCCACTTCTTCTGTATCATCGCACAGTGTGGCTGCTCGGGAGTTGTGGGGATGGTTCATGGACCACTTGGATGCGTTGCTGGACAGCGTCCGCTTTTTCCGCTTCGACCAGTTTGAGATGCATATACGATCGTTTTGGATCAACCTGAGTGGCAGTCACCGTGAGGTGGCACAAGCTCCGGCGATCGCTGGCCTGATGGCCAAGGGTGACGCTATTGTCTATGATGTGCGCCCCCATCAAGGATACTGTTATTGATTCTCTACTAATATGACTGATTCAGGAAATCTTGGAACAATTACGCTCGCAACTACTCTCATCAATCCCGGCAGCCTCTGTGGGAAGTCTACGTCAGCTGGCAGACAAAATGGAGAAAATCCTACTCGTGTCCCTTGAAGGCTACAGAAATATTTTTGTGGAACCCAAAGTCGAGCTGGGTGCTCGGTTTGGCCATCTCGTCTGTGAGTTGTGTGTTTCTACCAGACTTCCCCTCGATCGTTTACCTCTGCCAGTGCGATTCCTCGACATCTACCAGGTTACGCAGGCTTTGAATACTGTTCTCACCAATCAAAAGCAACTTGCGGAGATGCGCCGTTCTTGGGAGAAGATCGACTTTGAGTCTGTCAGGAATCAGTCGGCACTCGTCTGCAATTGCCGACACGAAGATCTCATTCAGCTGCTGGAGGTCGAATTTCGGGGCTTGATGGATAGTCTTGCGAAAAGCGCGGAGCCTGTGCGAGATGTAATGGCGTGGGCAGATAAGTGCTGTGAGCGACTCATGAGCTCGGGCTCAGGTGCAGATGACCGAAGCACAATGAGCTCGCGAAGCATCCTGATACGCTGGGGATATGTGACAAGCCAAGTCATGAGGGATCTTGTGTGCCACCTTCTCAATGCTCAATTTCGTTTGCTAACTGCGCATTTCGTAGACGATTCGCAGTGATCCGACCTTTGGCGCATATCAAATTCTCAAGCTATTTTTGGAGTGTGTACCCAGCTGGTTTCTGTCGAGTGTTGGACTTATTATGTGCATCCCCTTTACAGCGACTGGATCGCTTTGAATGTTTTGCGAAATGTTGCCCTCTCGACGACATCTGTTGCTGCATCTGTTGAGCCTGTCATGCAGCAGCATTTTGTCACGCTCTCTCCGATGATCGGTCAAGACTCATTTGGCAGCAACCAGCCAGGTCATCTTATGAACCACACGCCGACAACCTCGAGCATGCTCGCTGCACTGCAGCAAGAACCATACCCCTCTGGTCCACTCGACCCATCCTCGACAGGTTTCGCGCCTGACAACTATGGCCTACCTCCGTTCATGGACACTTCGGGGACGCAGGATGATGCCCTTGGCGGTGTACACCCAGGAGGTTTGACATTCCCCGACTACGTAACCAGCTCTGGGAGCTCTTTTGATGTCACATTCACACCACAGGACCTAGGTATCAGCACTAGCGGCCCCGCGAGCGGAGAACAGGACCCGGAGGGAGAGGTCGTTAAAACAGAAGGCTGACTTGCGGTCTCCGGTTTCGCACGAGGGTGGAACAGTCTCTAAAGCCACGTTTTTGCCATGAGTTCTTGTTGGGATTTGCTTATCATACCTGCCGTGCCCGTCGAGCCTAGTATCATCTGGGCCATAGTACTGCCGTTCGTATTTGCTGCTTTCATCTTTGTTTAGTATTTATATCCCCCATCGCCGTGCTCTGTATCCTCGAATTTACCACTTTATCTCTCCTTTATCCGAGACGAGTACGGTCGTGCCCATCTACGGCACACTGACGTGTGTCGTCGTCGGTATTGCCTCCATTGCTCCGACGGAATTCCTCATCCCCACAGAGTAAGTACGTCCCTTGACCCACCGATCTTGCGGACGACTGACCTCGATTGCGTCGTTCTGGGAACCAGGGGTCAGGTCTAGGTCAGCCTTTGAGAAATCGCTGCGTCCCGTTCGATGAAGGCACCCCGACAAACGGCACGCCATTCAGATACCCCAATACACTTCGAGAAGTTTCCCATGTTGGCCGACGAGTCCTCGTTTTAATTATGTTGCCCTACGCCTCCGCGTTTCCTTGCGTTCACCATCGGTTAAGACAGGTGTATGATATAATATAAACAGTGTTTTCCACGGATCACACCCACTGGATGTATGCTGATTACTTGTCGCATCGCTACGAAGAGCCCAAAATTGGTTTGGCCCCATCCGGGATTGGATTGATGGGCCATCCATCCCCCCGAGGGCCCCGACTTAGCCCTCAGAAATGGAAATTCATCACGGTAACAGCGCCCTTTGTACGTTATTCGTCCGTTGCGATCAGCAACGCGAGCGTCCGACGACCTGTGGGACCGTTCGACCGGATCACATCTTCCGTCCGCGTCTCGGATGATTCGATACGGTGTTGCACACGGAATAAAGTCTGCCGCGGTGCCGCCTCTTGACATCTGATGATCATGTGCATACGTACTCCGCCTTGCATGATCATCTTGCCCATCATGGACCCTATCCTAGATTGACACCTGTCGGATGGTGCATCTTTCCGGGATTGTGTGTGTTCAACCAATGGACGTACTTCGTCAACAGTCATCAGCTCTAGCTCAGACCCGGTGAGACCAATGATACGAAAGGTTGCCGCGACGTTTTATTATGACAGTAGAATATCTCTAAGATGGCAGATATCCGTGGATCAAGTCGCAATCAAATTGCAGAATTAAGGCTGGTTGGTGGTCTACGTCAGCCCCCGACTCGACTCGACGTCGCCGCCTGCCCAATAACTGGTTAACTTATGATATGATGATGTGCCCCGTCCGAAAGCAAAACAATCCAAAATGTCCACGTCACGACGAGGCCTCCGTCTCCCGCAACTCCTCGGCCTTCGCCGCCTCAACGTCCGCCAATGGCTCGTAAGTAGCCTTGAGTGCGGTGGCAGCCTCTGCAGCCTCCGCAGAATCCTTATCAGGCCCGTCGTCTTGCGATGCGGCCCCGTCACCCTTGCCCTTCGTAAGACGCTGAATCTCGGCTTCTGCCTTGGCGACGGCCTCGGCCGTCACGCGGACCTGGTTCGCCTCGAACCACGCCTTCTTCGTCTTCAGGTCCTCGACCACGCGAGGCACGTCAGCCTGGGAGGACGGCGGAGGGATGGACATCGAGAGGAGGGCGGAGAGAGTAGCAAATGGGAGGTTGACGGTTGAAGAACCCGATGGCGCCTCAGCAGCGACGGTACCGTTAGCCTTGGGGCCTTTCTTCCCTTTGCCCTTGCCCTTTCCGCCGACGAAATAGGCCTCCTCTTCCTCCCCCTTCTTCTTGCGCGCCACAAGGTTGTCGGGAGCGGCGTCCACCTGCCGGATTTCTAAAGCCGGTTCCGCGTACCCAGCCTTCTCACTCGACACGATTGCGGTCGTCGACTTGCCGGAGAAGAATTCAATCAACGTCTGACAGTCCTCGATTTGCAGCTGGAATGCAGGCTGAGATGCCTCTTCCCGCAATTGGAGTACACGAGCTTTCCGCTTCTCCTCTTCTTCGGCTTCCCTCTGCGCGCGCCGTCGTTCGGCCCGCCGAGCGCGGTCTTCGTTAAGTTTTTCGTAGAACCGGTCATTAGCTTCGCGGAACCGCGCAGTTGACTCGCGTCGCTCGGCGAAGAGAGCGTCGAGCTGTTGTTGCAGTGATGTTCGCTCCTCGAACAGCTGCGAGCGATTCGCATAAAGTTCGTCTTCTTCCTTCTTAATCTCGTCCAACTCGGCCTTGATGGCGTCGTAGCGCTCAGAAATGGCCTTCGCCTCGGGATCATCGAGCTGCTTCTTGAATTCGTCAACGGCTGCGCGGTCCGCGTCAATTGCATCGGAATCGGCTTTGAAGCTCTCAACCGTCTTGCGCATGCGCTTGGTTTGATTGATCTCCTGAAGCGCGCGCTTCTCGTCTGCGAGCTTCAGGGTACCAGAATCCACCTGCTTCTCAAGATTCCTATACTGCGCATTTAGGCCATGTTTCAGAAAGAAACGGGATAAAGAAAACGTGCCGAATGTGCGTGTCCACATCCTCCACCGTTCTGAATCGTACTTTGTCCCGGGAAGCCTGAAGATCCTTTACCTAAGACACGTCGCTGTGGGTTGGTGTGAGACGTAAGGCGCTTAGAGGGATGTGCCCGCCTTCTTTTGAATCCCCTCCTGGAGGGCCTTTATTTGATCAAAAATTTTACTGCGAGATATCTTGTTGCCGGACTGCTGTGAGCGCAGTTCATCCAGCTGAGCACGAAGGGCATTTCGCTTTTCGTTTCCTGAACCGCCTTTAGTGGCCAGAGATATCTTCTCCTTCACAGCAGTCTAAGCATAGTTTTGAAATGAGTACTGTGAGAAAAGCATAGGCGCAAGACGCCACGTACCAGCTTCTCTTGCAGCAAGTCAATTTCGGCCTTCAGTCGCTGCTGCTCAGCGTCATATGCGGCCTTGTCCGGTTTGCTTGATGACGAGACTGCGGCCTTAACTGGCACGCTCGGTGCGGAAGCAGAACTGTCTGTCTTCGCAATGGGTCCCTGGGACTTTTTGGCACCGTTGGCAGCAGGCTTGGTTTTTGTGGACATGGCGGTGAAGCGTGAAGTGAAGAAATGGGCAGGATAGGTCGTAATAGGAAGAGTGTCGTGTTCGTATTCGGTAAGACGTGTCGAAATTTCGTGAGAAATGGAATGATCGAACCCGACCACGCTCTGGCAAGACGACCAACTGACTAAAATACAACGCGTTGGTCTAACTTGACTACCTCCCGACAGCATTCGTCGTAAAGCTCCTTATAGTCCTTATCTTCATCCCCCGCTTTACTCTTACTCCCCCGCTTCGAATCTGGGCATATCATCACGCAACTTGTCGGGCGTTTGGTAGAACTTGCGTGACCCAATTCTTCTTTTGAAGGTATGAAGATATACGGTATTTGTGCCTCCTCACTCAAGACGGGGAGATGTGAGATGATGTCCATTGGCGTGATGTCTGCAGCGAGAACCAATAGTCTGCTCATGCGTTTCAGTTAGCGACGCGCCGTCTCTTCAACGGGTAGGCAAATTGGATTGACGCACCCTTTCTCCCCCTTGCGGATGGCCTTCGCAACTTCTTTCACCCCTCGCTTGACCTGACGGGCTTTCGAGGCTGTTGAGGGTTGTGAAACACTTGAACCACACAGAGCATGACAGCAACTCACCCCTTTTGATTGTTTTCTGAAGCTTTTTTAGTAGCTTCTTTTGAGCGAGAGGATGCGCTATTGGCGAGAGGTCTTCAACAGGGATCACGATCTCGTGTTCTTCCTTCTTCGGTGACTTCACCTTCGCCTTACATTACTTGGCGTCCTCCGAACTATGACTGTTACTCACCTTCGTTTCTGTCATCTCAACATCCTCTCCGACTGCTGGAGGGGCATCTTCAGTGACAGGCTTTTTCTTTTTCTCTGACTTGTCCTTGGCCATGAGTCCAGAGTCAAAGTCTCTAAGAAGTCAGAGTTGGCGATGCGGTGATAATTCTCTGGCCATTCCCGGCCCGACGTCTTCCCTCCGAACACGTGACCGTTTCCTGAGGAACCATCATCAATCACCCTCAGCTACTGTCGTGTAGTACTAATTATCCGAGTCTGCTGCCTACTTGTAGTTCCATGAGGGACCTGTATGGGGGAGCATAAACACATTGGGTGGGGCCTACATTAGAGTGCGGAGAACGTGTTCTTGGATTCTTCCACCTTACACCTTAAATATTCACCAGGGCACCGTGCATTGGCATCCTTACAGGCCGATTTACCATGCGTATTTTCTGCCCAAGTCCACCTTGAAAGTAACACTCCCGCTGCACTCGACCTAAGGTCTAACATCTGTGTGTATACTGTCATGACGCGGTGGCCTTAGATACTTGCCCAGTCAACTAAGTTCCATGCCTCGTGTTATACAGTACAACCAGGGTTTTAGGCTTGCCAGTATAAGCTTATACAAACTCGGAGAACGAGGAGACGAAAATCAATCGACCCGAAGATCACTCGGCACACTACAGAGTGGGCGGATTCGAGTCGGACGCTGACATTAGCTGCCCTTCTCAACGGGACGTATAACGCTGCAGACAGTCGTCATTTGACACGTTCATCGAGGCAAGTGCGTGGACTGTCAATGTGCAGGTAGAAGGGAGAGGCATGCCAGATCCCGCGGCGCAGCAGCTTCTAGTCTCTGTTGATGGCTGGAGTGCCGCATGGTCTGGAGTCGCCGTTTCAACAAAAGCACCCTTGTTTCTAGCTCGATTGCAGTACCCCTTCAACCTAGTCCCCAACGGGGGCACCATTCCCGTGTGGAACGCTGTTTCCACGCGGTTCCCGGCCGTGTGCACTCCAACTTGGCCTAGGCATCACGTTGCGTGTCGCCTATTGTGACGGTTACCAGTAGCTTCACGCCGCAGTGGAAGGCTACTCTGCTCGGAATTTCACTTCGGAATGACGGAGTGACAGAGGCCTACATTCCATCTCCACGGGGTGAAGAGTGATCTGCTATTAGTGACACGAATTGAACGTACTTTATTTGGCATGTCAGCTCGGCACGTACTTTCACCCATGCCGACACGGTCCCTACTCATCCACTTCTTCACCGTCCGATGCCCCAACAGCTACTCCTCTCAGAAGTCTCAACCATACCCACGTTTGTCCCCGAGGTTCAACATCGTACCACCAGTTAAGTGCGATCGTCAGGCTAGATTGTCGGACATGGTGCCACCAGCCCGCTGGGAGATACAGCGTCTCTCCGGCCGTGACATCAATTATCATGGGGTGCGCAGCATCCGGAAGAGATCCGGCTCGTTCGGGGTGTGATATCGATGACCAACGGACTGGTGGTGTTGTGGGAGGTGAAGGTTTCAGAAGAAGCGGGGACTTCTCAGACTCCCGCCGATATGTCGCATGAGGATACAGGCGTTCTAGATGCAACGTTGGCAGTGAGCATTTGCAAATTCGCGCAGTACTCCGGCTGTCAAACCTTTCAAACACCACCCTTCGGTGGGCGGGAGGAGCAAAAACGTCTTGGACCCTCGTACGACGTGGTAAATGTTCTCGTACGGATCTGCTGGTGTCGTTACGAGGGAACCTCGGAGATGTCGCGAAAGGTAAACGGACCGCTGTGGATGCTAGTGATGCTTCTGCTGTCACCGATCCAAAGGTTTACTGCGTCCGGGCATCTACCTAGAGCCTCACTGCACCACGGGATTTCGGCATGGACGTCGTTCCTCAGACTGGCCAGTTCACAGTCGTCCTCTGTGTCTGCAGGGGTAAAATAGTTGGAAGAGTACATATTACCATTTTGCGACTGGAGATAACAGACATCCTCCATATCGCTCCCCCCTGGGGGGAAGACATTAGTCAGTATTCCAAGTCCCGTTCGAAGGCCCTACCAGATGATCCTAGCTTTGATAGAAGACTTTTCATAGTCATTTTTTGATAGTGTGGCTCGGCAAAGTACCTCTTCCCATCAGAATGTTGGGTGACTGCATCAGCACACCTGATATGGATCGAATAGTGAGAACGATACTCTTTCATGTGAACATTATGCCTGACCCATCCGGGGTAACTGCCACCGAAAGCGGGCGGTCCCCCATGGCATCTATGAGATATTTGTTGGACCATCGTTGTGGGCCAGGAATAGTGTATCCTGCGATTCAATGTCGTCTCATAGACTCAACTACAGCCATCGGATTCACCCTTTATCAGAACAGGTCGAGAAATGTGGGAAAGTCGAGAAAATACGACAGGGGATGGTGGGGACTCGAGGATGTCACAATGATCGCCATTTAATCCTGAGTTTAGACTTTAATATGATGTACTTCCCAACCACTGACATGGCTTTCGCGTACACCTACCATGATATTCCGCTGATATCCATTGCAAGGTGTCAGGTGATATATTTGGCGGATCTTCCGAGTGGCTGTCCATACGATCCAGAGTGTGGAAAGAGTCTGAGTGGTTTAGAGGCGACGACTCGGTCCACCTGAAGAGGCTCTGCGCGTGACAGACACAAACGCGAATTGTGACAAGACGCGACTTTCACCAAACGCGTCTACTTATACTTATACATGCGCATGCAACTCACATCTTTGTCCCCTCCGTTCATCTCAGTTTCCCAAGTGACGAAAGCTTAATGAGCCAGCCCGGCAGTCGCGGCTCCAGAAAGAAGAAGAGTGCAAGTCAGGTGAGTTTGACTTCCACTCGAGTTTGATGCGAAACCGAACAACATCATCTATCGACCACCATTTCAGAGTCATCTTAAACAACGAACATTATTCGACGACTTTCTGGTGACAAGAAAGCCAACACCCGCCCCAACGCTTGCTCAGCCAGAGGATCCTCGAGACGAAGAGCCAGGGCCTCTATCCATCACCGAGCAAACAGGCGCCCCAGGTTTTCCAGAACCGTCATCTGCTGAACACGCGAATGATATAATTGAAGTCGATTCCTCTCTTGGAGTCCCTAGCACCCAAATTACTGCGGACGTTGATATTGGTACGCTTGCAATATCTCTACCCTTCCTTCCTTGACACAGTGCACAGAACAGAGCCCAGAGAGGTCCTTCACAGACCCGGACCGTCTTCCTCCCCCCAGTTCTTATGACGTGACTTCGGTTGCTACCTCTTCTCCGGCTGATCTTAGTCTTGTTGCTGGTTCAGATTTCCCACAATCTGACCCATGTTCCTCGGTGTCTTCGTCAGCTTCTTCTCGCAGAGTCTCTCCTCATATCATCGACTTAACAATAGAGGAAGGAACAGCGAAAATGCCCTTTATCATTGAGGAGTCACCAATTTGCGAACTACCTACTCTAACACAAGCAACGCCGTCGTATATCCCCTTCCAACGCCCGCCTTTTGGAGGACGGAAGCTGCAGAAGAACCACTCTCCAGATGCACCGTTCCCCAGTGCTTCTATGCAGCACATTCGAGACTCGGTTATGGATGTTCAGGCAACGCCTATTAGCTTGGCTCGCCCGCGGCGGAGGACAAGTCAGTATCTTCTGGAATCCGATCCACCCTTGCCATTCAGAGCGGCAACAAACATTCAGAAAATTTCAAGCGGGCATGATAGATCCTACCGTCGTGTTGGGCCCACTGAATACCAGGTCGAGGCGGATTCCGTTTTGAGCAGTCATGGCGAACTCCATCCTGCTATCTCATCTATCCTTGGACTCGCTTCCGAACAACAAGATGGAAAGGAAGCCAGCCAACAGCACTGGAACCAAAAATGGCGCCCACGTCGAGCAGAACACATCCTCGGAAACGAGAAGAATGCGTGTTATCTGCGCGAATGGATGCACGCTTTGCGACTGCATTTTGATGCAAGGCCTTCGTCTACCGCCAAAAGTACTAAGTCCAGGAAAAATCGCAAAAAGAGAAAGCGTGGAGCGCAGCGCCCCGAAGTTGTCCGTGAAGTGACGAGAAAGAGGAAAAAGGCGGGAACCTTGGATGGATGGATGGTTGACGACGACGATGATGACGTTGACGACGACGACTTGCATGAGGAATACGACGGCTTTGCGGACTCGGATGACTGTTCCTTGCCTGGCTCGTGGGACCACTGCGACTCGATGCCTATATCCTTTGGAAGGAAAATCCGCAATACGATCCTCTTGGTTGGCCCGCCCGGTTGCGGGAAAACCGCAGCTGTGTATGCATGTGCGGAGGAACTCGGCTGGAACGTTTTCGAAGTATATCCTGGCCTGGGTAAACGCGGGGGTGCGCACCTGGACGACTTGATCGGCGACGTGGGCAAAAACCACACTTTGCCTCAGCCCCTGCTGTTCCATCGGGGTCGCTCAGAGCCTCCGTCCCCAGCCAAGAGGCGTTCGACAAAAGCTGTCGACACCCTCGACGACCTTCAAGAGGCCGAAATTCACCCACAATCCGCCGTTCTCATAGAAGAAGCTGATGTCGTGTTTGCAGATGAGGCGGGCTTTTGGCCATCCGTTGTTGCATTTATCAAAAGCTGCCGGAGACCAGTTGTTATCACGTGCAATGGTGAGTTGACATGAGTCAGTTGTCGTTGGGGGACTAATATGCAAGGCCTTTCTTGCAGATGTATCACTGATCCCAGTTGAAAACCTGCCGCTACAAACTACACTGACCTTCAGCTTACCACCTACATCCCTGACCTCGCCACTGTTAAGTGTTATCTGCCAGGTGGAAGGCCGACCAAGCGCAGAGCCGAAGGATGCTCCTGGTCTGGAAGGACGGCCCACCACGACAGACTTACGGCAACTCATAAACCAGCATCACTTAGGTCTTACCGACCCGGATTGCGAAGATCTTGCGCAGAAATCGGAGGCTGCGGCCGATGTGATTTTTTCGCTTCGACTCAAAGCGGATATACCTGCCGAAATGGATTTAGGACCTGATGGGCGCAAAAATTTGTGCATATTGAAACAGTCCCTCAGGGCCGCGGATCTGGCATCATATCTTGATGCGTGTGTGCTTCTCTCTGACCCTTATTATTTGGAAATCGCGGAGTGCCATCCAGATGACCAGGTTGGCTACAAGGCTATAAAAGAGACACAACGTACCGCGATGCCAGTGCAGCCGGAGCACTACTCTCGGGACGTCGACGTGGCTATTGCGGCATTGGGGTCATTCGAAGGTGTTCTAGAGCAGTGTTTTCCCAGCATGCCGTTGGACGACCCATGTGA
>QFFA01006373.1:0-11099 GCA_003316565.1 Russula foetens | reverse complement strand
TCGCCAAGTCTGGTTCCCGAAGTGTGAGGCCAGAGGATCATGCCAGTCATCAACCACTCACCATCAGGGTGGACAGGACCACGAATGCGGCATGCCCACCATTGTCTTGAACGTGTTTCTCCCCACCTGCCGCACCTCCAGTGCCTAAGCCAGGAAAATCAGGTTGAACAGTGCCTGGGGAATGGTCTGTAGTGGGAACGCCTTCAAGTTATTGGATCAACGTTATCTTTTTGGAGTCAGGCACATCAAGGGAAAGTGGGGTTTCTTGATGGCTTATCAAGGACATTGGATGATTGGATTAGACATTGGGGCGGCAAATACCAAGGATAATATTCACGTAACCGTAAATCCTCAACACTGCCTCAAGCGGATACTCGGCGCCCAACCTTTTCCTACCATGTCATCTTTATGTCAGGATTGAGTAACGTTGGGAGTACCGATTATGAGAAATATCTGAAAATTTCTCGACCGGGAAATGCTTGCTAAGTAAGTTAGATTCAGGACCAACTTGTGGCGTTGATTTGATATACAGAACGGTCGAGTCAAGCTCACGGGCGATCCAGATTCATTCAAATGTCAAAGTTACCAACACAGAAAGTACAGTATCGAGAATGTAGCCAAACTGCAGGTCAGCTGTTTCAATTACACATCTTCTTGCCAGCCCCCCAATATGGTTAACGTTGACGGACATCACGGGTTGTCGTGGTCATGACCAAGGGGCATGTGGTGTCGACGGCTGGCAACCTCGACCTCGAGGGTGATATGAATTGTGGCCTATGCTTCTCCAGCTCTCCTTCGCGTGAGTGACCACTTGTGGGATGACTTCATCGCGAGAAAATGTGCCTTACAGGTACTAGGACTGGGCAAGGCCACTCATTGGAAACCCCGAATCATCTCCAGCGAGATGGATTTGCCTAGTTTGGGTTGAATGGGAACTTGTGAAAGAGGGTGACAGGTATCGGGGCGAAATGCGACTCGGTGCCTGGCGAGGTAGAAACTTGAAGGTGTTAGAGCGGGAACGACCGTTAAAACGTCTTGTCGTGTATTCCGAAGTTGATGCGAGACATCCGACAAGTTGAACAGGCTGGATAGATGAGCGGACTGTCGAGATGTAGCTGCTCGTATGTAAAACAGAGGTGGTGAGGGCTCACTGTCACTGGCAGGTCTGCTGTATAGTACAAGGCTCTACTACATAACGACGCTTTCGAATCACTGGAACTATAGTCAGGAGTAGGACTTTCCTCCAGATGAGTGTCTTTGACTAGTGGGTATAGATGTACAGGACGTCGTCAGTTTCCGAATTGACTGGGCGTGTCACCGTCATCGATGGTGAGAGAGGCTGTCGTGGCAACCCCCACTCTATCCCGAGTTGTTGGTATCCTGTAAATTTGGCAGAGAATTCGCAATCGATTGACCTGCAATTCGGCAATTATACTCTATGAGCTTTCGCTCTTTACTGAGTAAAATAAATCTTGAGAAACACGGATGCGCAAAGGACTCACTTGGGCCGCCCGGTTGGGCGGGTACAGTGCCACCTGAGTCTGAGGCTTCTCGCTCTCGGACGCCATACCAACTCCTCCCGTCGGCCTCTTTCCGTAGTGATTTGAACTTTTTTCGTCTATCACTATGCCTGAGGGAACAAGTCTCGGAGTCAGAGACGGAGAGGGGATCCATTAGTCTAGTATGGGGACTTTTCGGGGGAAGGGGGTATCCGGACTCCGGGTATCTTTCGAGACGGATCATACAACGTTTTCGTTCTACAGGGTTCCTGCAACTCTGTTCTTCATTCATTAATTTCGTTGTAATCGACATGAGCTGCATGACTCGCCTCACAAGCACAGCCCTCCCCGAAGCGGGGACTGGTCCCGGGAAACATGGGTGGACAGAGCCGAATGCCTCTAAGGTTGCCCCTATGGAGCATTCGGCGTGAGCCCTTAATGACGGTGAAATGGGGACTTGGCAGGGGGGACAATCCTTCACTCCAGAAACAGATATCGATTATTCGGATCACCTTGAACCGACTCTTTAGTCACGATCGAGAGACACTGGGGGAACAATGCACCCTAATTGTTCTCACTGTATTCATTGATAAAACCTCGTAATATTCCAGGACTCTGAATGGTAAAAACAGACCCGGAAATCGGCCGAGAGGCAGTGCCATCAATGTTATCCAAGCAGAATTTCCAAGTCAAAAAGGAACATGAGTCACCCGCCAGGAGCGCCGATGAACGGCGCCATTTTATCACCCAAGAGATCTGCAGTTACCCTCCCGCACCAGCCCCGCCAGCAAAAATAGAGCCTTTCCTGCCAATCAATCCTGTTAGGTCATCTGGCCTAGTCAGAAAATATTAATGGGTTCCCGAAGATTGTACCAATGATTGAAGCTTCGGACAAGGGTACCCGTGAATCCTGAGAACAATTAGCGGGTACAGCAGAAGCAACGCCGTAATAGAGGACCCAGACCAGACTCGATGGAGTAATAAGCCATGTTAAGTGGTCCTGAGAAGTCGGCGGATGCCGTTGTCCGAGAGTTTCTTGGTTAAGTTAGTAGGTTTGCGTTGCCTGTGGTTGTTTCAAGTTGTTAGACGCCAGAGGTCACATGAGACCTTACTGGCACGCTGCACGAGTTGATTGAGAGTTCCTAATTAATCGGATTCCGCTATAAAGAGCACGCGAAGGATTCTGCTGACCTTTGGCGAGCTGATGATGGCCGCGTGGTGCGTGAAATACTGTGCGTGGTCGCGGAGATGATACGGCGTTGTGCGGTCCCAGCCGGAGATAGCCGGCAATCTTTTTATTTATTTTATGTGAAGTTCGCGACCCTGAACCGTACTCTAAGGAGATGGCACAACACAACCCACAGCACCCAGCACTCACTGGACGCCGATCCGCTGGTCAAGAGTCGAGACCCGTGGTTACGCATCAAGGCTAGACTACATTTAGAAACACGGATAAAGGAGTACGGTATCGGCAATCGGCAATGGGACGGGATGTGCAGTTACCTTTTTCTCTAAATATAATATCCGCTCTGAGCTGCTGCACGAAATCCTGAACGGCCCATCGAACAACCTATCCAATCAGTCGTCAGTATACCACTTCTCACGCACTTGGACGCCTTCCCGTAAGTGACTAACATTACTTATCAGTTGGTGCAGAAATCGAACTGAATCAACTTCGGCCAACGCGACCAATCTCCACAGCACGGCCCATGGTCCATTTCACCGTCTAAATATCTCGCCCTACAAATACGCATCACTCAACGGACCCAAATTTGGGACACGCATATGAAATTGCAAAGACGTTTCTCACATCACAAAACAAACACAAAAGCAAAAGACAGCCTCCAGTGTAGCTCGGCAATCTAATCCTATGTTTCGTCGATCTCGGTGTTGGAGGCCAGCGCCATCACTATTCTAAACCCGGGCATCCAACTCCTTCCTCTCATTCATTTGGCATACGAATCAACCGGACCGAGACTCAGGAGGTTGCGCCGTGTACGCGTTGTTGACGCACTGTTGACGCATTGTTTGGAATGCGGGTGCAATGCTCTAGACCGCCGACGGTATAATCAGCCAAGCTTCAAAAACTTCAAAAACGGCGTGTTTATGCATATTTCCAGGAACGATCCCTCCTCCAAGCTCCGCACATCATACGACACCAATGGCAAGTTCCCGTGTCGGCTTCATCGACTGGAATACGGGGAACATCGCCAACCCTTGGTTCAAGTATCTCGAGTACATCATCATCACGCCGATGCCCATCGATAAAAACCCTGTTTTGAAACTTCCTCCCCGATGGACGGCGGTCCAGCAGCCCGAAGCCATGCTGGTCCCGAGGTTTGCCTGCCTGGATCCGTCCCTTCCCGGAAGGATTCTGGACAAAATGCAAGCCTTGCTCACCGATCCAAGTGCTTTTTCGATCGCTAGCAATCCCCTGTGGAATTCCGACATACCCGATACCCTGGCAACAAGCCTCGACCATCTCTCTGAAGCGATCGGAATGGCTGGGCATGGCCTGACCGGCAAGCCACTCACCACCACCACACGCGTAACGATATCAGAAGTGGCCCTCGTTGCCTTACGAGGTATTGCCGTCGCATTCGATTTACTGCTCGATAGGGATTCATCCGGTGATTCGACCCAACCAAACTCGTGGTGGAATGATTGGACCATAAGATACGGCGAACACGTGGCTTTAATCGGACAGGATCATTCTTTCGAGTTGCTTCGTGACATGCAAGACCTACAATCTGGCCTGGTTTTAGAAGCTTCCTCTACTCAGGAAGGCTTTCCCGCAGTCTTTGTTCAGGTGGGCATCAACCTCATCCTTCGTCTGCGCGTTCAGTCATGATGAGAATACCCCATGTAGCTAGGTCGCCGTATGCTCTCAGCAAAGGTTAGATTCGCATTGCTTTTCAGCACAGCGTTATTTCGCCTCGTAGAGATCGGTACGCACATTGAGCACACCTTCCATCACATTCTCATAGTGGTGTCAGACTCCCGTTTGGAACAAGGTCACGTTCTCTTGGTATCCCCAGCATATTGGCTTTCCTCTGTTCCACCCAAATGCTCCGAAATGCTGTCACTTGAGACCAAGCCACTTCTTGCCCTTCTCACTGCCATGGTCTTGGCCGGGCTGAGAGATCCAGTCATCCACCCTGTAGCCTGTGATATAGGGAGCCTATCGCAGGGCCTGAGCAGCACAGTCAGGGATAGTATACGTTCTTCTTCTGAGACGGGGGATGCCCCGCGTGGTGGAGCGTCTGGGGAACAAGTACGTCAACATCACATCACACCTCCACAAGCTGTTTCTGAATCGTCGCAGGTCCTCACTTTCTCGTATGAGACTGCTGGGATTTCGTCTACTTCCCGCGTCCTACGTCGCACTCGAGTGCAGCGGCTCCATCACCAACAAGGGTTCACCCCACAGCCTTACATCACACCCCTCCCAAGCTCATCGCCTGATCTCCCATACACTCGAGCGGCCTGTCCCCCTCTTGGCGCACTCCCCAACCCGCCTGAGTTACCTGAACCAAGACATAACCTCGTGTTGCACGAGTACGTCCCATATGCGGGTTGCCTCGAGGCCTGGCGCGGGACCCTGGACCAGTCAAAGCGCGTGCTCGCCAAACTCTTTCTTCATGAACACGTGGAGTCTGCGCACCGTGAGGCCTATGCATATGAGCGTTTCCTTTCCGTCCCAGACATTGAAGGCGTCATCGTGCCACGATATTGGGGAACGTACACATATCACGGCGAGTTCTACGTCATCGTGTTGGAGGATACCGGACCAAAGCTGAGGAGCTTCCGCGACTGTAATCCTAAACAAAAGTACGATTTTCGACACGACATCTGACACTTGCCATGAATTCTGACGTTGTCTCGTATTTTCTTATGCAGAGAGACCATTATGAATCACGCGCGAGTGCTGCATAACTCCGGGGTTGGATTTCCAGCGACCGCATCGCATTTCACTGGCGTCGCAGAGGGCAAGTTGCGCATCGTCGACTTTGGGGACTCCTTTGAACATAAGTGTGACCCTGAGACATGCGAAGAGCTGAAAAAGCTGATTCGCCTGCTCAACGAGGTCGAATCACATTCTCCTTAGGCCCTTTCTCTCGTTGAGACTTGGGCCTCAGCGACTCGGATGACATACCACCTTCTGTAGAAATTCCCCTCACTTCATTTTCCGTATTCCCTCCCCTCCCAAGCCCTTTTCCTGTTTTGTATCCTTTAGCAAACTAATTCGCGAGCTAACTCTAATTTCCCTGAGACGAAACACGACAGGCGAGCCGATTAGAACATGCAAATATATTGTGTAATACGTCAATGTCCGTAACTCTGTCATGTCATCGTAGACATCAACTTTGTACTACCAGATTTTGTCCCGAATACTGTAATTTTGACGTAACCTCTGCGGCGAGAGTCCCATTACCTTGCGTTTATGTATTCCTGGTCATCATGCTGTAACCTAATCAATTCTGCGTGTTCCCTCAAGGCCTCAAGTTTGGCCCAAGAGCACGTTCAAATACATGCACGGCATCAGCCACCTCCCGCGTCATGACGCACACAACCACATCCGCATCGGTCATAGCCCAGCGTCGTCGTCACATGTCGCGCATAAAAGCCATCTGTTGGCGGAATGCTACCTACGCTTGCGTTGGGGTCGGAAGATGTGTACGCATGAGCATGCCAAGGAAGTGCAGGGAGGCGCGGTAGGAAGGTGGGAATTTCGCGGCGCCCAGCCATGGGTTCCATGTCTTGGGATCGTTGAACCGGAGCCGAGGCATGCGCGGCGCGCCTTCGATCTGCAGGAGACTACAAGTCATGTGCGTAAGGAAAGAATGCAACGATCGTAGCTAAGAGGAAGTGCGATCCGCTACCGTCAAAAACAGAGGAGGAATCAGGTGATCAGCCGCCAAGAGCGAATAGGCGTCAACAGGACGTTTCGATCGACCCCTTAAACCTGTGAAACAAACAGGGGCAGCATGACAGCGTCTCCCGCACGCCGAATGAGGCCCACCCCGACACGTAGGCGCACGTCAATGTGTCCGCATGGGCATGCACGCAGCGCATTTGCGCCTTTGAAAATGAATTTGCGAGTACGACGAGGCCCTGTACGGCACATCTAAGAATACGTACGTACGAATCGTTCTTCCTTCCCGAACTGCCTGCAGGAACATGCCGCGGATGGCGGGATCGAGCTCACGCGCCGCCTCGTGCGGCGTGGCTCCTGCGCGGACGGCCACCAGTTCGCGCAGGAGGAGCAAGTCATGGGAACGAAGGGGGAGCAAGGGATCTTGGAAGTGCGAACCGAACGTGTGCGCCGTTCACGGGCCGATCGAGGAGGCCATCGAGGACGCGAGATACGCTGTACTGGTACTGTAAGCACTATGCACGCTTATCGAGCAAGCGCCCGGACGCATCCTCGAGGATCCCTTCGAGAGTAAGAGCTGACTGCGAGGAGAGTGTCATATTTGCCGAATAAGGACTATAAGTATCTACTGAAAAAAGGCACCTTCAAGTACGCTGACGAGGAGATTGAGAGTCGTTATGGTCACCTCATCGCTTGGCCGCACTCCTTGAGTACCTGGTGCATCGTCGTCACTATATCGCCTTGCTCCTCTTCGGGGACAATGCGACCATCACCCATGATCAACCCTGAGTGGGACCCCTCGACGTTTGCTTATGCGCAGCTTCTTGAATTGTGTCATTTTGTAAGGCATGCGTGATAAATGAAAGTATATGCTCCGGCTTCCTGAGTATGTTGTTTGATGGGGTCCGTCTTTCGACATCTCCGTCTGAACTTGGATGATTATCTGTAGGAATAGAAGTGTCCTTCGGAGGCACGAGAGAGGTGCCTCACCAGATGTGTCCCCCTTCTTGAGGGAGTCTTGAGGGTAGAGGATGGAGGAACAGCCGGAAGCCAGACACAATCACTCATCCTGATTCTCTGAACGCTTTCCACCACAAACAATGCCTCCCGTGTTGTCCTTTCCTGCACCTGCTCCGGCGTGCAGTCGCCGTTGTTGCATTCCAGAATCACACACCGCATACGATATTAAGCAAGTCATGTATTCGAAGATTGGGCGCGGGACTGCTTTTCTCCTTGCGACTGGCAACGAGAAAGTTCCTCCATTTCGACGATGAGCGAGCAACGGATCCATTGTCCGGGGGTATTTCAATGGTGGCGAAGATTAGGGCCGAAGGAGGTGAGATACTGTCATCTCCCTCCAGTATAGGGCGCTAGCAAAGGAATTGAGTGTGGCCGTCTATTACAAGACGCGTAAGCTGGAAGGGAGCCTCGACAAGCGTCTCCTGTGCCTGGCTATTACCATCACAATCTCTACAACAGGCCACCACGATGTCGGACAAAGACATGCTCATATCAATGGGGTTCGATCCTGAAAGGGTCGAATGTACGTTCGAACGATGGTTTATCGACGTGAGGCTAATCGACGACGCAGGGGCTCTACGTGCAACAAATAACAGGGGACTCCAGCCTGCGATGGACTTTATCCTCGAACACAACGACGACCCAATACCAGATGCCACGGCCGCAGCGGCCGCTGCGTCATCTACTCAACCACCCCATGAGGCGATGGACGAGGATGAGGACGAAGATGCTGCGGCGTTGCGCGCCGCGTATGGTCTCAAGGGCGCTGCGAGCCAGACAGACTCTGGCGCTGACGTTGAAGCAAGGGCGAGTACTGTCACTCCTTCATTCGTAGCTGGTTAATCACATATATTGCTTCGCACTAGAGCATTAAATGTTCGGTGTGCGGGAAGATATTCAAAAATACGGCACTCGCCAACTTCCACGCAGAGAAGAGCGGGCACGATCAGTTCGAGGAGTCAACCGAAGAGGTGAGTTTATCTCACTAAATTCACAAGAGAGTCGCTTCTAATTGTGAGACTCTTTTTAGATCAAACCCCTCACGGAAGAGGAGAAAAATCAAAAGCTGGCCGAGCTGCGCGACAAGATGGCGGAGAAGCGCGCCAAAAAGGCGGCCGAGGAAGCGAAAGAGGCCAAGGCGAACGAGCTCATCCGGCGCAAGGCAGGAAAAGTACGTACCGTACCGTGGACCGCTTTCCCCTTTCACGCCAACACAATACGCACACTATCTATCGCACAGGAAACAGGGGAGATCAAGGAGGAGATGAAGAACAAACAGATCCTGAAGGACCTCGAGGCAAAGCGCCGCGGTTCGTCCTCTCGTCGCCCATTTACCCTTCCCCAGTCACCAAGTGTCGACGCGCGACCATACGTCCCTTTCAGAAAAGGAGGACGACAAGCGGGCCCGCGCCGCAGTCAAAGCCCAGATCGAAGCCGACAAGCGCGAGCGCGCGCAAAAAGCGGCGCAGGAAAAGGCGCTCCGCGAGGGTGCCGCCGCCGCCGCCGTGGTGCCCACTGCATCGACAGGGGAGGCTGCTACTGCCGCAGCCCCAGCGACGACTTCGGTTCCTGGCCGTGAGTTCAAGGAGACGCGGTTGCAGATCCGGCTCGCGAGCGGTGGACAGCCGCTGACGACGAGTCTGCCGAGCGATGCCAGTTGCGTACCCTCTTTTTTTTTTCTGAGCTTTGAGGATGTTGGTCTCCTGATCGAGCGAATCGCCCGGCTTTTTAGCGCTGCGAGAGGTGGCAGAGTTTGTCGCTGGCCAGTCATTGACCGTGGATGTTGAGACGGTCACATTCACACAGCAATTTCCCCGGTGTGTATCCCTCTTGCAACTTTTGTACAACGATGGTGACGCCAATGTCCACAGGAAGCAATTCTCAGCATCAGACTTCTCCCGCACCCTCCGTGATCTGGGTTTGACGCCGTCTGCTGTGCGTCGCGCTCATCTATATTATAGCTTGCAACTTACGTGGCTATTATCCCCTCTAGGTCTTGATAGCGTCGTAGGAAATACGCTGAGAGATTATTCATTGTACTTTGATTCATTGTACTCGAACTTGGCCATGATGTACGATATCATACCACCCTCCTGGGTATGTATCTCCAAGAAAGTAGAAATGCTGGACAAAGAGCACAGGCGGTCTCTATTGGCAAGATCGTCAAAGAAAGATATAACTTTCTGCACTCCCCTCTGGGCCATCGGCGGGCCAAAGAAATGCCGTTCTACCGGGGTAGCTAGAAACCGTGGAAGCCGTGGGGACTCCCTGAACTGAACGAGAATCCGCCACCACCAGCGCCACCAAACTGCGCAAATATGTTCGCTAAATCAGGGGGCATGCCGGCGCCGCCGCGCATAGAATCGGTCGAGCCGTCTTCGTCCTCGCCTAGATCGTACCGTTCGCGCCGCCGCGGGTCCGACAGCACAGCATGAGCTTCGACGACCAACTTGAACTTTTCCTCGTCGCCGCCCTAAACGCAACCTCCGCAATCAGCAGCATGCCGATAAAAAAGGCGCATCGAAAATGGTAGGTGGGTATGATGGACGACGCACCTTGTCCGGATGATGCTTGAGAGACTCGCGCCGGTACGCCTTTTTGATGTCCGCCTCGTTGCAGTCGCGCGGGACGCCGAGGATCTTGTAATAGTCCTTCGACTTGCTGCGCTTGAGCGCCGCCTCGGCCCGCTTGAGCTCGCCACGGAGCGCGCGCACGTCTCCGCCCGCGCTCTCAAACTCGGCCTGTTCGATCGCGGCGCGGAAGTCCGCGATCGCTTCGTCGTAGTGTTCGTTGTGGAGCCGGATGCGCGCGCGGGTGCGGAGCGCTTTGAAGGAGCCCGGTTGGAGGACAAGGGACGCTTCGGTGTCGACGAGGGCGTCGTCGTGGCGAGAGAGCTGCGGGGCACGTGCAGGGTGTTAGGACGGGAAGATGTGAGGGAGATACGTTGTGGGTTTACTTTAACCAGGGTCGTGGCGCGGTTAGACAGCAACGTCGCGCGCAACTGGCCGCCCTTTCCTTCGTCCTCATTTTCGCCAACACGCTGGGGTAAAACCCGAACAAGCTTAGCAGAGCAAAAAGTTCTCAAAACGTGGCGAAACGCACCTCGAGCGCGTCGGTGTACAACTTGAGCGCCTCCTCTAGCTTGCCCAATTTGAACGCCTGATTGCCCTCCTCTTTTAACCGCTCGACCTCCTTCACGCGTTTGCGCAGGCGTTGTGCGGGCTCGTGGCCAGGGTCAAATCGTAGCGCAGATTGAGCATGCTGCAACGCCTGCGGGAGCCGACCACAAAGGAAGAGCACGAGCCCGCGAAGCGTGAGCGCATCAGGCGAGTTGGACTGGAGCCGGAGCGCATCGCTAGCCAAAAAAAACACGAAAACATCAGTACAGCAGCCGAAGCCAAAAAAAAAAAAGAAAAAGGGGGCAAAAAAAACAAAGAAAACAAAAAAAGTGAGACGTACTTGGCGGCGCTATTCGCACTGTCCCAGTTCCCGCGCGCGAGCTCGATCTCGACTCGCCAAAGTCGCCACTCGGTCGGGATCTCGCTCCCCTCGGCCTCGACGACCTGCAAACACCGATCGAGCGCGATGCGCGCCATGGCCCACTCGCCCCTCTTCCTCGCCGCGTCCAAATTGCGCACGTGCGCCTCGAGCTCCAAAGCGCGCGCCTGCATCTGCGTCGCCTGCGCGCTCGTGGGCTCCGCCGT
>QFFA01006372.1:10029-31018 GCA_003316565.1 Russula foetens | reverse complement strand
GAGCGCGCGGGACTACAGGAGCGCGCGGGACTACAGGAGCGCGCGGGACTACAGGAGCGCGCGGGACTGCAGGAGTGCATGGGACTGCAGGAGCACATGGGACTGCAGGAGTGCGCAGGACTGCAGGAGCGCGCGGAGCAGCAGGAGCGTGCAGGACTGCAGCAGCAGTGTGCAGGTCAGCAGCAGCAGCGCGCAGGTCAGCAGCAGCAGCGCGCGGGTCAGCAGACACACCGCGCAGAGCAGCAGGTGCAGCATGCAGGGCAGCAGCAGCGGGCAGCAGGTGCGGTGCGTGGTGCAGCAGGTGCAGTGCATGGGGCAGTGCATGGGGCAGTGACTTTGTTGTACTTTTGTCCCACTTGTTTGATAGCTCAATATACTTTGGTTATACTTTTTTTCACTTGAGGAATACTTGAACATGGTGCTGAAACTTGGGTAGAATACAATCTCTTGAGAAAAGGGGAAAAAGTAAAATAAATTGGATCAAGGAGTGCCAAGTTGGCCCAAGTGTGCTCAAGTGATGACAAGTCTCAGCAAGAGACAAGGTGTTTTACTGATGCCTGCTTGATCTGCTTAGTTGTGAGTGAAAGTATGGACAAGACCTCGACCATGATTTTTGTGATTATAGCAGCCATCGATGAGGAAAATGGGATCTTGGTATAAATTTGTAAACGGGTGAGGAAGTTTCCGACGCATTCAAATAGATCAACCAAAGTGTCGTAACTTGCACTGATTCCAATAGCAGCCTGGAATACAAGATGTTACAGAGCTAAACTTGCAAAAAGTAAATTAAGGTTATACGTATGGTGATGAGCACATCAACACTGACAAGGATCGCTTTCATAGGTTGGAAAGGCACCTGGAAAGGGAACTGTAAGGATAGGATCAGATAAGACGAGTTGATCCCGTAGGCTCACCATTGTGATGTGGACATAGTGTCTACGCGTGAGTTCGGATAGATAGGAAGGAAAGATCAAACTAGGGTCACGTCTCAATGATCCGAGGACGTGCAGGTTGGTTTTGAGGTTCAAATGGCAGATGATTCTTGTCTGCGACTTTATCAGGTCTGCTCGAACAAGGGGATCGGTCGCGCTGTGATCTGCGGGGGTCTTATCGGTGAAGGGGGAAGTGTACAGATTCGTGGTTCGACGCGAAACAGGATTGTCGAGTGAGGGTTCGAGAAGTTGGGAAGTCAGGCTGTCGGGCTGCGGGTCGGGCTGGTCGGGCTGTCGGGATGTCGGGCTGGTCAGGCTGCTGGTTGGGCTGGCGGGTTGGTTGGGCTGTCGGGCTGGTCGGGCTGCTGGTCGGGCTGGCGGGTTGGTCAGGCTGTTGGGCTGGTCGGGCTGGCAAGTTGCTGGTCGGGCGGGTTTCTGGTTGGGCTTGCAGGCGATGGGGAAGAGAGAAGAAAGACACACAAAAAGAGAGAGGAAGTGGGGCCGAGATTGCCTGCCTTTTGGCGAGGCCAAACAGCGCATTTTATACATTGAGTACGAGTCTACGAGTCTAAGTTACAAAGAAAAATGGGGTGAAGGGATAACAAGGCGAGAGAGGAAGTGGGGCCGAGATTGCCTGCCTTTCGGCGAGGCCAAACAGCGCGTTTTATACATTGAGTACGAGTCTACGAGTCTAAGTTACAAAGAAAAATGGGGTGAAGGGATAACAAGGCGAGATCGTTGGGATCGAGGGTGAGGTCGTCAAGAACAAGAGAAAATCATCGCGATCTAGAGCGTGGCGGCAATGGTGAATCAAAACAAGAGCAATCCGATGTTCAAAGAAAAATTTTAAGGATGTGAAACGAGGTGCGCGTCATTGAGCGTGGTGACGGCGGGGGAGCGAGAGGGCAGCGATATCACAAAACGAGTCTAAAATCCAAAAGGAAAGCGAGAAATGGAGGGCGAAGACAAATGGGTCTAAAGGAGATAATAAAACGTACTAAAAGAAACCAATCCAGTCCTATTCCAGTCTTAATCCTTCCAAATGGATGCAGTCCAGACCACGTCGTGATCAACGAGGCGTGGTGCACGGCGGGCTCTTGAGGGCTTGAGCATTGGTCAGGGCGATGAGAAGGGATCCATGTTGATTGGTGGTGCTTTTTGGGGTTCGTTGAGTGCGGCATCTTCACTTTGAATGGGGGAAGGGCTCGATCTTGAGGAACAAGAGTGGGCGGCGAAGGGGGAGCAGGACGAGTGAGCAAAAATGGGCAATGCAAGCGGGCAAGGGTGTTGGTGAGGCATGGGAAGTCGGGTCGATGGTTCGGAGGGGCACAGGATCACATGGCTCAGAGATGAGATAATGAGCTGGACGCTCCACTATCCGGTGAAGTGGCGTGCATAGCTCATTTCCGAGGCTAGCACATGTGCCATCCTTACACCATCGCAGCAGCCTCTCCAAGCATGCCAGAAACTACATGAAGGATTTGTACTACTGGTTTGAGACAGTCAATCAATTTGCGATTGCCATCACGATATGCCTTGAACTGCTTTGCTTTGTCTCCGAGGAGATCCAGGATGGCATCGGTGGTGTTGCAATTTTGGAGGGCTTGTGCAGAGGGATGTGTAGCGAGGTCTATGCCTGTTTGTTCGGCATAATCGGACAACGCAGCATCGAGAATGGATTGAAAGTTGGAAGAGGAGTTTGTTGTCGAAGACATAGGTAGAAGGGATGATCGATGATGAGTCGATGACAACGTGGCCATTTACTAGTAGCCGGAAATGGAAGTTAAGTGAGGACTGTGCTCCTCGAGCTGAGGCACCGCATAACTGGTGTCACGCTCCTCCCTTATTTATTCAGAGTTTGTCCTACTGAGACACGCTAGTACAATAGGTAACTTAACATCATGTACCTCGCGTGTATATAAGGTGTGCATTTTTCACCCTAAGAAATACAGAGCAGCCCCGTATCTTCTAGCTAGCCTAGCATAGTTGAGTTACGTCTTTTGAGTCCATCTCTGGTGAGCTTGACCTCCGATTGTTGCCAATACGCATGTTGACCTCCGCAGCCGACTCAAGCAACAGTTTCACTACGTTAAAGGTTAACAACGCGAGCTGCGACGTGCAACGGACTCTAGCCTTATTATCTTGCGAGTTAACGCTCGACCCGGATTTGACAAGTAAACGCGCTAACCTCGAGTTGTCCATTTGACGTTGCCCAGTCTACGATCAAGGATTCCTGAGGTCAAATTCAATCCATCCATCGGGAGGAAAACCTTGCTTTTATCTTTGTAGTGATGGCCCATGTAATCTATTTCGCGAAGGATTGTTTGCAACACGCATTTCCCTGTTATTATTCAGCGAATGGAACCGAGGGGTATGTAACTACGCAGATATCTAAAGTTAGATGGACATCTATGCTTAGCATCGACGTCGTATTCCCCGACGTAACTCTTCTTCCCTAATCGCCCGATTTCAATCAGTGACAATCCGCGTTCATGAACGAACGGACATACCGGTATTCAAACATGACCTGCACGCCAACGAACAGACAAGAACACGCGATAAGGAGAAAACGAATACCTGGGTTGGTACGTCCATCAGCGAAGTGCGCGGAATCGACTCCGAGTAAGACTTACCATCCCAGTTGCTGGCTATTTCATGTGCAAGGTATTGTGCGCCGTCCATGCCGAGAACAAACCCGATGAGGTTGGCGCCCATCATCAACAGGACGTTAAAGACACCACCGGCCGCACACGTGTGACGATACCACCATCTTTCCTCGAACTGCATACACAAAACAAGAACCACATAAGAACGGATTCATACTTCTGATATCGCGGGTGGTGAGAAATTGAAAGTGTTGCGCACGCACCATTGACGGCGGCAGTATCCTCCTTGCCATGATCTCTGGCAGGATGAATATCGCTGCGAGCCAACCCCACGCCAACAGCCTTGGGCTGAGGTCATGCCACAGTGCAACGAAAGTGAAAATCAATATACTTGTCGCGGCGAGCCGATGCGTCCCACCAAGTGGTATATAGAGGTAGCGCACGATCCAGAGGTTGTACGAGCGGTGCCACGAGCGCCAGAAGCCGAGAGGAGAGTAGTTGTTTGCCATGCATCGTACCATGTTCTCAGGCGGGTCCATCCCGTCCACAAGCGCCCATAGTCGAAAGAATCGCCACGGCAAGAGTAACTGCCCCCGACAGCCGATCAGTTCTAGTTGGTGCCATCGTACTTGGTGGTTGTATAACGTACTTTTAGCCAGACAAAAATGAGGTTCCAAAAGCCAAGCATGGATAACTGCGCAGGGGTCATGCCACTCCACGCGCGGGCATCCTTGATCGCGACGACGTGCATGACATGGATGAGCGTCTCCATCGTAAGCAGCGAGATTAGAAAGCGCAGTGCATATCGCGCCGTCGCCCGCGGCGCGATATCCGTCGGGCGTGCGAGCTGGACTTAAGAATATGGGCACGAGAACAAACAATGGAAATGATGCATGCTGACCTGCCACATAAAGTCATTGAACGTGATTATGGGCCCCGCAATATACAGCGGAGCGTAGAGAACATACGCAAGATAGTTGCCGAAGGAGTACGTTGCGAGTGAGTGGAACACCGTCGCGCGCTTCTTGTCATCCACCGCTTTACCTGGCTGTAGTTACGGTGTAAACACTCAATTCGCCGAACACGAGCAAGACTATGGGTATCCTACATCCGTTATACCGGTCCGGGTACATGCCCAGTGATAGTCAATGCTGAATGAGACGAGGCGTAACATGGTGATGTTGAAGCTAACATGCCAACGCGGATAGATGCCATGCCACCCATCCTATCGAGATTGTCAGGGCTGTGGTAGTGGAACAAGAGAACAAGGTGGCGGCGACTCACAAGGAATTCGAATCCTGGATGTAGATCGGCAAACGCGTATCCCTCATACCACTTGTTTGCGAGCAGCACACCGCCATTGAATAGCCAGGTTGCCGGGATAGCAAGCCGTGTCCCACCCGTCACTCTACAAAGCACATAGTTCACGGCTAATATGAAAAGGACTTTGAGGATGCTCGCGCCGTGAAGGATAGTAAGCATGAGCAGTGAAAAGAGGATGTAGAAGGGAATTCGGTGTAGATTGTCGGCAGGGGTAGAGCCACGAAGGACGGGGCGCATATACGCATATTTTAAAGCGAAGAAGGCAGCCATCAGGACTCCTAGGGCCGGGAGGTTGAGGCGGAAGGAGCGGTACTGAGCATCGCTGCTGTCCTGTGATAGAGTATCAGTGAGACGCTCGATTTGGGCGTCGTGGCTGATAACAATGATGTGAATGAAAGAGGTTTAAATCGACGAAGATTGGATCCTACTCCAATGAAGCATCACGACTCTGATTTGGAGACGCGGAGTAAGGAACTGAAGGGAGAGCTATTGTCCATGAGGAGACCATGTCGAGCGGGACGGTTCGGAAAGAGTCAAGACGCAAGAAGCAAACACTCACAATTTCGGTACCAGGAAACCAGCCCTTTGCTAACCTATGGCGGTACAACATGTAATTCGGATGTGTCCCTGAATACAAAACGGGGTTGGGATAATATGATGCAAGAACAAAGAAGGACGCACTGGCACTGAGTTGTATGGGCGTGTAGACCATCCACGGGATGACGGCAAGGAAAACGACATAGTAGAATAAGAACTCGGGTGTGCGCCATCGCGGAGGACGAGTTTCGCCCGAGGCGCGGGCAGAGGGTACGTCGACGGTGAGACGGGTTATGCCACCGCGACGTTGTGACTTGTCGGGGTTGCTTTCGCCTGTGATGACCTCTAGTTGTGAGCGAGGACTTGGCTGCATTTGAAGAATAAAGTCCCCTTGACTCATGTGCACGACCGCGACATGAATTGTAACGAGCGAGCCCGAGTTACGACGGTTATATGCGGATAAGGGTTAAAATGCTTGTCCACCAACTTTAATTTGATGTGACCCTTTGACTTGTCACGACCTTTGGTATTGCTTGTCTCCGAGAGCCACAACTGCAAGTGAGTGACACTGCTAGACCACACCACCGTCATCCTATTGACCCGATATCACAACCGTCATGATTCGTCGTGCAGTGGAGGACGCCTCGACAGGCTCTGACTCTGACTACTCCAAGTAAGCTTAGCCGCGTGCTCATCAGCCATCATCACCGCTTAAACACATATCCAATTTCTTAGTTCTTGGATATCTTGGTTCCTCTCATCCAAGGGGAACGAATATTTTTGCGAAGTAGAAGAGGACTACATCCTCGACCGATTCAACCTCACCGGCCTCAACACCGAGGTCCAAAACTACACGCAAGCTCTTGACCTCATTACTGATAATCTTGGTACGCGTAACCTATCTTGGATCATCCACCGCCTCACCTACTCAACTCGGGTCTAGATGACGATTTTCAAGAGGAACTTCGGGGGACGTTAGACATCCAAGCACGTCTGCTCTACGGCCTCATTCACGCTCGCTGGATTGTTACTGCGCGGGGTCTGGCAAAGATGGTACGTCCGGCTCCAACCTCGAGCCTTCCCATCGAAATCTCTAAAATCAAATAACTCTCGCCTTATCTCCCTCGGAATCCTGGACCCTGCCACGACAGCTCGACAAGTACAAGAAGGCCGATTTCGGACGATGCCCGCGCGTGCTCTGCCAAGGTCAGCCGCTCCTCCCCGTGGGCCTGACGGACGTCCCGTACGAGAAATCGGTCAAGCTCTACTGCGGCCGCTGCGAAGACATCTACTCGCCCAAATCCTCGCGCCACGGCTCGATCGATGGCGCCTACTTCGGCACGTCCTTCCCGCACCTCCTCTTCCTCGTCTACCCCGCTCTACTTCCGTCTAAGAGCGGTCCCACGGACCCCTCTCGCGCCGCCGTCGGCATCGTGCCTGGCACAGGCGCGACCGTAGACGACCCACGTCGTCGTGGACGCCCGCGCGACGAGCTCGTGGAAGGTGCTGACGGCCTCGGTGAGGCGATGAACACCGCCACGGTCGCGCTGAGCGCGGATCGATACCGCCCACGTATCTTTGGCTTCCAAGTCAACGAGGTTGCAAAGTTGCAGCGTTGGCAAGAAGCTATGCGAGATAGGTGTGTCTTCTCCCCACTTCATCTACGACGCAGTGCTGACACCGCGGTCTTCCGTCTGTATAGGCAAGTCGCCCGGCTAGAGACTCTCGAAAGCCCGTAGACTTGGATGTCCATATGTTCATGTGTATATTCTTGCCATTATCCCACATGCGCCACACCGTGTGGTCTTGTATATTCGCACATCCTTTTTTCTCTTTCGCATATTTCCAGTGATATCGGTTATCTCAGTGTCAGCCTCATGCATCCGCGGTAAACATCGGGGGAGGGCCCGATCCAGGATACATTTCACCCAAAGCGCCTACTCGGCGGCGCAAGTTACAGAGGCCCTGAGGAAGGGCGGGAGGTAACGATAAGGTAGATTCGCCGCAATACAAATCGAACTGTATACTGTATCCTGTGTGCCAACGCGAATCCCACCATGGCCGTTATCTGACACCGGGACCACCGGGGGTATTTGAGAACGACTTCCGCCGTTGATCGCCCTGGCCTTCCATGTCAGAATCACATATTACTATATTCCGTACGCCCGCCCCTCCCACATTCAAATCTTATTTTGCTGGAAAAAAAAAAGAGATGAAAAAAATTTCTGATGAAACCACAACCTGCCGAGTAACCCTGCCAAGTGGAAATGGTTTGAGAGGAGGGAGAGGTTGGTTTTGATTGATCGCGTGAGTTGAGGGACACATGAGAAGGGCAGTTGCTCCCGCTCCGCTGTTAGCCGTTAGAAACTCGAAAAAAAAAAATGTTTTCCACGGACGCGCCATGTGGGGTTTCGTAACAGTTTCGCGTAACCCCCTCGCGCGCGTGAATCAATTGTCCGTGTCCGTCCATTTACACCCTCCGTCGCCGTCGCAAACGGGACGGCCCGACCCTGGCCATCACTGGGATCTCCTTCAATTCTACGGGAGGCTGCCTACGTCCACGCTCCGAGACTGTTTACCCCGTATCATGCAACGCGTTTTTCTGGACATGACAAGCTAAAGTTTCAAGCGGGTCAAGCGGCAAGCGGAGAGAGGAGCAACCCGGGCACGCACATTTACGAGTTGCTTTTTTGATTACACGTAATACTTATCGCGATCAATAACATCTCACGACGGTTACACAACAAAAAATACAGTAACAGTAAACTGAAGTTAAAGTACTTTTCTATACCCGTACGATGGACTACCCACAGGCGTTACAGTAAAACACCGGCAATCTCACAGTCGCGCTCGATTCTAAACCGCCGTTTCCTTCCTCGGTCGCGCGTGTTTTTGCAAATGGACGTCGGGTGGTGGTAGGTGCCGTGATATAACTGATCATGGGGGAGCGGGCGGGAACGTGGGGGTGCGGAGCGAGCAAACGAGGAGTGCGGCAAGAAATCCCTTTGTTTGTTTCCGGTTCCGGTTACGGAGTTGAGGCCTTGAGGTCTACTGACCCTTTCCTTATTACATTATGGGCATCCGGCATCTCCGTCTCTCCTGCCCAAAACCAAATGAATTTGTTAGTAGGGTACCAGGGGGTTTTCATCGTAATTGCAGCTGGCTGGTTGACTGTTGCATGTGCAGTGTGGTATTACATGGAAGGCACGAGGGACTCGTGTCATGTCAATGATGCCTTGCCTTGCCTTGTCGCCAAGCGCCAAAGCGTGATATGTAAGGGGTTCATAAACGTCTTCTCTCGTTATCGTTTTTGGTGTTTTCCTTGTCACCCCCGGGCGCCTCGCTGTGATGACCTGTACAGTCCAGACTTGGTTATAGGAAACTTTACTTGCAAATAACATCCCAAGAGAGTTCGGAACCGCCTCAACTTAAACCTTGAACGCCACGAACGAATGAGCAACGAAAAGAAGTTTCTCTCCCCAACCCCTGCACATGACTAGGCTTACTCTTTCCTCACAGAACTTTAACAAAAAAAAAAAAGAAAAGACAATTAAGAAAGGTCCAAAGTGGACGTTGAGTGCACATGAAAGCGGCGCCATTTGATACATACCAGTGGCGGGTTTCAAGGGATAGTGACAGACAGCTGTACAAGTACTGTAGCAATGCCAGATACAAAAATGCGAAATCTTGCGGCATCATTGCATCGCATTCATGTAGGCATGTCAAGATACGTTGGTTATTCCAGGAACTCTGGCACGGGAAGGTTCTAGCCAGGCACGCGATGTCCCATCCCGCCCAACGCCCTTTCACCAGCACCAGCAGGTGGGATAAGGAACGGTACCGTTCTGTATTGCGACCCTTAAGATCCTTCTTAGAGCGGACTTTCGAATGAAGATTGAAACACTGCCGTGCTGCCGCAGGGGTGCGCAGTGTCTGAGTCTGAGATCTGGTGTCCTTTGTTTGGAGTGCTGAGATGACTTGGACAAGGGACAAGGCGTGGGGATCCGGAATCGGATCTCAAACAGGGTATATGTCCGCATGTCGTAAACGTGCGTAGAGGGGTACATTCCCATCCGCGATGTTACAGTACAGGTGTCCACAGCTAACGTCAACAAAGCACGTCAGATGTTGCCCTAAATGCGCAAGAGGTTAGCGGGCAAACCAGGGGGGTATATGTAAATGATGTATCAAGGAGACATCGGAAGGACGTGAAGATCGTGAAGTGGGTGTGTTGCGTCGGGGGTTACATGAGGGTACATACTGTGGTGGCAAGTACATAGTGTGCGTGCGGCAAAGCGGGTATGCTACGTCATCATCATCGTCGTCATCGTCGTCACAATCCAGTGTGTCCATGTCCCTTAGATCTCCTGTCATTGCAAGGATCTGGGTCAGAGTGGGTATGCAGCACAAGGTCGCTGCGGCGCAATGGCGAGAAGAGGCCGTTGAGGGGAAAAAGTTTCCAAGAATCTCGGGGAGAGCGCGCGCGTCATGTGCACAAACGGTCCGCCGTCTCACGACATACGCACGTTAAGGTCGAGTGAAAACATTCCCAATTGCTGTTTGTCTTCTTCCCACTGCGCCGCCTTGGCCCGTTCCTGGAGGAGGCCCCACTGGACCCACCAGTTATCGGCCTCGTCCTCCGCGTCGTAACCGAATAATTCGCGGTTGTGATCCCACTGCGCTACGTTGCTGTCTTCGTCGTCACCTGAGAGCACGTTTCGGCCCTGGTCGTGCTTCCCACGCATCATGGCGTCACGCTGCGCGGTACCCTCGCCTTCGGGCTCCATCATGAATAGGATATTGCCAATGTCGAGGGCGCGGTTTTTCTGGCAACGCTCCTCGCGCAGATTTTGAAACGCAAAGAGGAAAGAAGGTATCTGCTCCTCGCTACGTAGATGTGAGAACAACTTGGCGAGCACCGACGCATCTTCCAAGCTCATGCTCGGACCGTAGATAATTCCAGGCTATGAGTGACGATCAGAACGGTCACAAAAAATGTACAAACGCGGAAGTCGGAAAGGAGCATACCGGAAATGGATGTGCAGCAGACCCGACAACGACGAGGCGGCCACTATTGTGTACCCAATCTTCAGGAAAGTCGCGTTGCATCATGCGGGTCCGGGCAGGTCTTGCTAACCTTGCCAACTTTTGAAGTCTACACAGCACAGGACACGATGAGATTATAGGCTTTCTGGATCGATTGCTCGCCACGTACCGTGGCTCAGCACTCGAAACGTATGGCGCAAACTGTTCTGGAGATAACACGTCGTTCCAGCCTTCTTGGGCTCCATCGTCTGGTGCGAAAAAATACCAAGCGAGGTCATTTGAGGGCCCCTAGGAGAATTGAGATCGGATCTGGGTGAGACGTGAGATGACCTACTTACTATAGGGAAGCAGACCGATGCTCGTTCATGGCCAAACCACGCCCATTGTGACACCTTGAGATGGCCAAACTTTCAGACTAACATTTCCGAAGAGTGGTAGTAAGGTCAAGCTCACCTGCTCCTGTTCCACCAACGTGCGCAACTCGGGATCGGCATAAATGCGGTCTACCGGAATCACGGAACTGGTTTATGGTTGTAGTTAGAAAAGTGAGAAAACGTAATGAGGCGAACAGAGATGGGTGAAACACGTACTTGAACAACATGACGCCAGTGGCTTTTGGGGGGTCCTGGGAAACGACGAGTTTGCGACACATTCCTTGACTACCGTCTGCTCCGATGATGACATCTGCTTCTATGACCTCGCCAGTGGCTAGTCGGACTGAGCGACAGTTCTCGGCGATCTCCACCACTTCTGCATTTGTTCGGGTTGTTGCTCCAAGTTCACGAGCCGTTTCCAGCAACATCTCCCGGAGTTGGCTGTGCTGAAATGGACAGGAGCACGTTAATGACGCCACGTAACGGTCATTGACAGGGGCACGTACATATAAAGCGATGAATTCGCCACCAGCTTCCTCAAGCATCTCATGTTCCCAGAAGTGGGTGCCAAGCAGGTAGGCATTCTCAACTACTCGGCACAATGCAGTAAGCGCGGTGAAGATAACGAGACAAAGAGGGAAATGGCGCGTACGTCTAGACATTATGATGCGCTCAGTTACAACACCAATGTTGCCAACCTTGTCGTGCATGCCCCAATAGTTGAATATTTTTGACATGTTAGGTGGCATACGGATGCCACGGTACTTGCTCGGCTGCGTGAGGCCAAGGATGAGCAAGCGGAATGAGGATCAAATGGACGGGGTGCTATACGCCTATGAAATCGTGTGCCTTTTCCAGGACAGTAACTTGATGCCCAACGCGTCGCAACGCGACAGCACAAGCGAGGCCGGCAGCGCCGCCACCAACAATGACAAAATGGGCTATGAGCGCTGCCTTCTTTGCGGATTCATGACTACGCGTCTGGATTTGAGGAGCGCACAGTTAATACAAGGGAATTGAGCCAAGGTGAGAGAGGTATACAGGGTGGGGAATAGGCCCGTTGTTCATAGTATGGGGAAGAAAAGAGGGAGGAGGGGATGGAGGCGGGGAGGAGGCGGGGAGGGACAGGACAAGCCCAAGAGATGAGCCGTCGTTGGCGTGATGAAAGAGGGATTGTACGAGGAAGGGGGAGGGGTCCCACATATACATCATTATACAAAAGGGCAAGTTGGCCGTTGGCCGCTCTGACACTGGCTTTCTTTCCGGCAGGTCAGGGTGGGAAAGAAAAAAAAAAAAAAAAAAAAAAAACAGGGGAGGGGGCGATGCTCTTCTTCTCTGGGTACCGTGTTATTTTTTTATCAAATCGGGTCCCTAGATATCGCTCAAGCGATCTCTCCTTCCCTCTCCTCGACCGTGTCTTTCTTTCCACTCGCCGTTTTTTGGAACCACCCTCTACACTTCCACCGGCAGTTGTAGCCCATGATACGTCGCCACGCCATTTGGTGATACTGACGAGGCGAAACAATTTGAGGACGCGTCTCAATTACTTTTCTTTCGAAGCTTTCTTTCTAACCCCCTCGGGAGTACTGTAGTACAATACCATGAGTCTTTGAGTCTAGATCCCATGTGGTTCCCGTCCCTGGATATGATTGCCTCTTCTGGGCCCACGAGTGACCTAGATACAGTACCCCCCTCATATACATTCTCTCGCAGAAGGTTTCGCCTTCTCAACTCACACCGCTCGCCGTATTTGTTTTGGCGCCTAGTATATTCCTGTGTTATATTCACCCCAAGGTGCTAGCCGATCACAACCACAACCAGACATCCTCGGCATGTGTTCAGAGCTTGTGTCCCAAAACCTTGACGTTTCAGTCGACGGTTTCCAAGCAAACAATAGGGCCACTTTTCGCGCGCACGTTCGGGCGACAGTTTTCGATTCTGCGGCAAAATGTCTCCTGCTGCCGATATTCCATGGCACTGATGCCAGACCACGTAGTCGGGTTTCAGATCACAGGGTCATCTCTTTACACGACGAGCGCTTTCACAAACATCCGTTACAACTTCGCCGGCCATGTACGGCGGGCAGAATTCCGAGACGACGTGATAGAATAGGGAAGCTCGAGGCCGCTGACGGCAACCATGCTCATCTCAGAAATCAAAACCTCAACACACACACACGCAGAGATCAGTCGAAAATATCTTGACGGGGATCAAGAAGCCGCCCAGTACTCACTCAATGAACCCTCATCGAAGAAAGGGGTTAACTTTCCACATCCGTCAATTAGCCGCCTTGCTTGGTCAGGAGGTACCTATCCGATTCGTCCATCTCGTCCGTCCCACCAGGGTACTTAAGGTACGCACAACGCCACCCCCGTTTCTCCGTAAGACAAGACAAGGAGCCATTTACGGATGGTATCACGACTATGTTACTGATATAGGGAGGGAACCACATGGCCTAGGACACTCGGCTTTGCAGCAGCGCTTCTACTATGGCACAGCACACTTGCCAGCTGCAAGTTGGGCACACGAACGACAGAAACCTGGGGCTTTAGCGCTTTAGCTTCCGAGGAGCCTCGGGGATGATCTCGAGTTGCGGCTGGAGCTCAACTGGTTCGGCGTCGTCTCAGTCCGCAGGGTTCCGCTGCGGAGTCAGTGCGGATCCACTCTCCTCAAAAAGGCCCCACCTGTACTGTTTCCATGTCCATGACCATGGCCAGATCTTAACACAGTCGCGTGGCGGTGGAGGTGACAGGCAACACGATTCATTGGGGGGCTAGCTTAGCCAAACGGGTTTCACTTGCCAATTGACTATCGAGCCTCCGTTTGTGTCTTCGTCTGATCAGTTAATGGGATAGAGCCGTGCCACCTTATACTGTACTCGCACTCGAAAGCACGCGTGCCAGTGACGGCTCTAATTTCACCCACTGGCCTACATTGCCCAATCTGGCAGAGATAACGTAAGCGGCGGGGTTATTCGCCTGGTGCTTAGATGCCAAGTATGACATCCCAAATATCCGTTTGGTTCCTAGTGATCTGGGGGCATTCACACTCCCTTTGCCTGCCTGCGTCGACCTGTAGTATCGTTGCCCGCACGGAATCAGCGCTCGCAGTGCGACTGCGGAAAAGAGAGATACCGTGGCAACTTCAAGTTTGCACACGGCATACTTCGTCCGTCCGCCCTACAAGCCCCGCGTGCATTTTTTTTTGTCCGTGGATCATTCATGGATTATACAATAGGGTTCCATAGCTCCCGACCTTCGCACTGGCGATTGCAGTTTCGTCAGGGCCGAACTGTCGCACTTGAGGTTCGCCACAATCGCCACAGCGGCGGCACATCATCTGTATTCCTTGTCATTATTACTTATTGCTCTCCTTCGTGCGCAATCCACTGCGGGCTGCAGCGTCCATGTGCCTAACCATTGCCGGTCGCTAATGCTAGTACGTGTACTGCGTTCGTTTGTAGTCGAATATATCGTCCGCCTCTTTGACTTCCAAAGCTTCATATAGATGAATAAATCTGTGCATTCAAAATGCTACGTGAAACAACTTCCTGGTCGTTCACGTCACAGTAGCTCCACGGATTAGGTGCGCTGAGGTACGCGCAGGGATTGAAGTAGAGATGTAACCAGGCATACCGTCACAGGCATGGAATTACGACAGCCCTTGTTCGCCATACGGTACGCCGGCAAGCAAGCGCTTGAAGGGCTTTGAAAAAGGTGAAAAAAATAATACCCAGCGAAGTACGGTATTTCGGGCATCTTCTCTCGTCGAAGGTGTTGATCCACCTCAGGCCTTTTCGCGAGCTACGCAGATAGAGCGCCAAACACATCCGTCGGGACCAGCATCCGAGTCCAGTCGCGGCACTTGAAAGGCCTACTCAGCGTCAACGTGTGGCAACGAGGCAACGAATTTTGACAAGCGGCCTACACGTGCACCCATAAAATACGTGTGGTGTGGTTTAGTTTGTCCTGTTCATCGGTACAGCACGAATGGCTCGAACGATAAGAGTTTAGAGATTATATCTCATTTAAAGTTCTATGGAAGTGAAAATCACATTCTGATAGTTCGACGCCAAATTAAAGGGATGGTCCTCGGAGTGATTATAATGATATGAATGTTCATGCCCCTCCCTGGTTGATGGACATCATCTAATCAACACAACGATTGTATTACGTGATTCACGAGGTACTGACAATAGGAAAAGGAAAGGAGAGGCGCGTATAGTAAGAAATATATGAGGTCTTTCGTCACTTTCGTGTTGGAACCCCATGCCTGAACGCACGCCAGTTTGCGTTGCTATTGTTTGTACGGTGGTGGTGTCCGTGGAGGGCCCTGCGAGTATACGGTGTTGGGGCATCCAAATTGTGCCCACGACACGACGCAAGGTTAAATTTGTCGATCATTTGCGTGTTCGGGGTTAATTAGCAGGGACAAGTGGATATATATCACGTGTTGCGGGTTAGCATTATTTACTAATTTTTACTTTCCATCATCTGTCATATCAACACCATATTCTGACACAAACGGGCAATAGACTACCGCCACGAATAAAGCAAGAACATTGCAGCTCTTCTAATTATCAGGTAAATGTGACTATAAACGTAGGGAGAATTATCTCGACTTTCGTTTTGGGTGTGACCCACAAGGGCCACAACGAAGTCGGACCGCTGACATTGTGATTGTGCTATTGTATTGTACAGTTACAGTTATTCATTCCGCTTTCAATGATGTCCAGGCATTGGCAGTGATCAATTTGCGTCACGGACACAATGGCGGTATTTGGTTAACAAAAGCCGTTGCTCGTACGGGTGCTTGCTCGCCTCGCCTGCCAGGGGTACCTGCGGTACCGAGTTTGGAGTACTTCGCTGGCATGGGTTGTGGTGTCGGCTTACTTCGTACCAACTCCTCATCGCCATTATGATCTCCTCGCGTCTACTCGTGTTGTTGAGGGCCAGCTAGGTTGCATGATAGAAATCAAATCTCAAGGCGGCGGGCAAGAATTAGGATTACATAACAGCAGCTCGGACTTTTATTTGACGGTTTCGTGTCAAGGTTACGATTCACGTGGCAGGTTCAGTTACAGCCTTTTAAATCCTGAATGCGCCTGTACCCCAGTGGCCAAATTACAATGGCTGGACAAGGAGCGTGGAATGGACATCTGATGGGTTGGCTCCCTCCATATATCGCTTCGGTCCCAAATTACTATTCGTGGTACCGACCAGGTGTGGACCCGAGGGACAATCCGAGCGCCCGGGAGCCTCGAATGACATGTCAATCAAATGTTTCTCGGTATATATACGCATAACCTCGACAACATGTCTCCTTGTTCAACCCTTCCGTCGACCATCATGGGTGCCTTGCTTAGCTTGCTCGGGAAAGGGCTCCTACTGACAGTCGCCCTGCTCATCGCCTACTCCTACATCCAGGACTGGAGGCGCAATCCGGCCCGTCTGCCGTATCCCCCAGGTCCCAAGGGATACCCCATCATCGGAAATCTGTTCGACATCCCGAATGCCTTCATCTATAAGCGCTTCGGGGAGATGAGTCGCGAGATCGGTACGTCTGCTCCTTCCCATTGCTCCTCGAAAGCTGATGAGCAACCGGGCGTAGGTTCCGACCTGATCCATCTGCAAGTCTTTGGTTTCCATCTCATCGTGTGCAACAGCAAAGGCGTTGCGGATGACCTCCTTGACAAGCGGTCGTCCATCTATTCGGATAGGTGATGTCATGTCAAGCCTTTGATCGAATGCTGCCTGTCTTACGCGGCTGCTTCGGATCAGGCCTCGGCTCCCGATGATGGTTGAACTGCACGTGAATTTCCTTCTTCAGCTACGAATTGCCTCCTGATTGATATGTTGATAGTATGGGTTTCGGTTGGTCGCTCGGTTTCACACCTTACAATGAGTGGTGGAAAAATTCGCGCAAGCTGTTTCACAAACATTTCCAACCCTCCGCTGTTCCCCAATTCCGCCCGAAGAAGATCAAGGCAGCCCACGGTTTCCTTCAACACCTCGTGGATGATCCGGAGCGTTTTCATGAGCACATGCAACTGTGAGTCCGTGGATCGAGTTCCTGGATTTGGAGAGCAGCTGATTGCATTCGACCGGTAGGATGGCCGGAAGTACGATACTCGACATCTCTTATGGACTTGATATTCGCACTTCGGATGACCCGTACCTCAAGCGTGCAGAAGAATGCCTTCAGATCATTGACAAGGCCGGCAACCCCGGTTCCTTCTTCGTGGACATTATCCCCGCATGTACACATCACTCTTTCTTTCGGCTTGATGTACTCTTGACCTCTTGCCTATCTCTCCAGTGAAGTATGTACCCGAGTGGGTGCCAGGGGCAGGGTTCAAGCGTAAGGCACGCGAGTGGCGCGGTGTGGCAGAGCGGTTTTACACCATCCCGTTCGATTTTGTCAAGCAATCAATGAAAGAAGGCACCGCTAAAGCATCCTTCACTTCCCTCGCTCTGCGCGATATTACTGAAAAGGACGACCGGGCTTACCAAGAAGAGCTCATCAAAGGCCTTGGTGGCACTATGTATACTGGTGCGTGCTCTCCCTTCTTACAAACGCGAACGATCGAACTCACAATACGGCCCACAGCTGGCGCCGATACGGTGTGTTTCCATCACATTCGGACACGAACAACGCTGAACCGGTCTTCCAGACTGTATCTATATTGTTGACCTTCTTCCTTGCCATGTTGATGAATCCTGCGGCTCAAGCAAAGGCACAGGAGGAGATCGATCGCGTCATAGGCACAGATCGCTTACCGACGTTTGACGATGAGCCGAAACTGCCATACGTGTCCGCGCTAGCCAAAGAAGTCTTCAGGTGGCAGCAGGTCGCACCGTTTGGTACGCAACTCGTGATGCGTTCCCTTTCATGAAGTCTTACTCGCCTCTTGTGACGCAGCAATTCCACACCGTTTGATGGAGGATGACATCTATAATGGCTACTTCCTCCCCAAGAATTCGATCATTCTTGGGAATGCATGGTGAGCCGCATCACTTTCGCGTCCCCGCCTTGGCCGTTTAGATGCTAAAGTGAAAAAATAAACCGTGCCGCAGGGCAATCCTACACGACGACTCGCTCTTCCCAGATCCTTTCACGTTCAAACCGGAGCGCTTCACAGATCCCAACATGGACCCACGCGTCCCCGCGGCCGTCGACTACGCATTCGGCTTTGGGCGGCGCGTCTGCCCCGGCCGCTGGATGGCGCACTCCTTCGTCTGGATCGTAGTCGCGAGCGTGCTCTCCACCTTCCAAATAGAGAAGGCTGTCCGCAACGGTCGTGTCATCGAGCCCACCGGTGCTTTCTCGCCTGGCATCCTTGCGTGCGTAATTTCTCCGTGCCTGAGGTTCTGTTCACGTCTTGCTGAAATGATGTCTCCCTATCTTTTTTTTTTCAACCTACAGGACTCCGGAAAAATTCGAGTGTTCTATTAAGCCACGATCGAAGGAGGCTGAAGCGCTTGTCCGCGCAACTGCGACAGCATGATCTATTTCTTGAGGGTGGGTCTGGCTTGATTCGAGTTCATCACCGACAATTCCAAGTTTACTTTCATCATTCATTCGTCTGCTTGTAATCTTTTGGGATTCATCTTACTCGACGTCGCATTTCAAGATTATTAAATTGATTCATGAAAACTCCGACGTAGCTCGATGCCCTCTATGAAGGTAAATGACGTACGAAATCGCCATTCGGCTCGCGCGCACACTCGCAACCGCATATCAGGACCGACCATTTCTGCGGCTTTAAAGACTCATGTGATTGGAAGAGGGGCCCAGGCAACATAAAGATTCTCAATTGGGGGCTCCTTGAACCGCGACCATCACCAGGCCGGTTTTTCCCACGAGGGCAAGGATTCAACAAAGGATACACCATCCCCCCACACCGTCAGAATAAAACATACGTATAAGGAAAACCTGTCCTGTTGTGTGTGACCCCCACAACAAAATGCCTATCCACCCTGCGACAAAAACCCCCAGGTTAAAAGAATCCCAACACCTCTGTCAGCCTATAGGCAACCATCTCCCGCTTGTCATGCCCGAGCCCAGACCCCATACCAACACACTTCCAAACCACTATGCTACCATAGTCTACCCCGGTAACTTGTCCCGAACAGCTGCCACCTACTAAACACACTGTATCCTCCCACCAGTCAATTGATGTTGTCTTCCTCTAGGGAGCTGCCACGTCAACGAGTCCCAACAGCCACCACTCTATGAGCAATCACATTCAAACATGCCCGGTCATTTATTGTCCCAGTCTACCCAGTACTAATCAACAAAACTGCTGTTACCCAATAATTAATAGGGAGGAGACTCCGCGACCGAAGCCCCGCGACGTGTCAACAGGTCCCCATACATAACGCGCTTGAGAAGGCAGGGGTCACGAAAGCACCAGATGGGCACCAATTGGATGTGAAATGTACAGATGAGTAAGTTGTAGGCTCGTCTGTATGCCTTTTGTGTACCTAGAGCAAAACACGAAAGATGATGAGCCAGAAAACAGCGCAACACCTTGAGGCCAAGATGCCTACTGGAGAGGTGCATGGACGCGCTCCCAACTCCACTGCCCTGCAAATGCGAGGCTCCATCCTTTTGGGAGCAATCCGTCTTTTGGAAAACCCATGTCCGAGCAACTCAGGCGCAGAGGCTTATCCCTAACGAGGGCGGCCGCGTGCACTGTGACCCGTGTCCCAGCCTGGGCATCACCACCATCGTTTCGGACGCCTGTCCAGGATCAACCCTGCTTCTCGAGAGGGAGCAAAGCATCAACTCACGAAGTACAATGAGCGAACAGCATGCCACCCTATCCATCCCCACAAACGTTCATTTTCACCCTTTCTACCAAACACCCTTGCGCGTGACCTGCCACATGGGGTGTCCACACAAATGAACGTATCACCAACAGGCGCCATGCCTGCCCTGGCCAAAGGTACTGCCGGCATCGAGCTCGCTGGCAGGGCTGAGAAAGCCGCTGCCGCAAAGCCCAAGGCTTTGGAACCCAGGCACAGAAAAAGGAAACGCAGGCGCAAAGCGCCACTGAAAGGCGAAGGGAGCGCGCCACCATAAGGGAGCCCGAATGAGGCCAAATGCAGGGTTGGGCGCAAGGCGCTGCGTCAAGCAGACGCAACTTGTCAAGGAAAATCAGGTGGCACTACCAGTAACAAAATAACCACGCACCTTGGCCCAAACTTTTGTTACCCTATCCCACCATTGAGAAACCGTTTCATTGATATTGAGACCAATACAAAGGGTGCAGCGTCATCCTGGGAGATGTAGTAGTGATGCACTAGTAATGCACACATGAGGCCTCTGGTAACGCGTCATTAATGCATCATCCATCGCCACGCGCGTCCATGCGCCTCACGCACACGCTGTGTTACTGAGCAACTTGGCACGCACCTGCAGCCATCAATGAAATCACAGTGTCCCACATATTGGGGCCCCCCAGCCTCCCCCAAATTCTCCTCTCTGAATCTGCCCTCTCGACATGGGTACTGCGCAGCAAGAGTGATCCCCGAGAAGAGCACAGCTATCTAAACTCAGAACTCAGATCCAGAAGGCCCTGTGCATGTGCGATAAACACAAAACTCAAGGATGAAAATGTTGCACCAGCCGTGGCCAAAGATTGACCTAAGAACGATCCTAGGATGCAGGTGTCTATCGGAGTCGGTCCCACAAGCCATAAACGACCGGAACCAAGTACAGTAGAGCTGTAACGCTCACCTCTGAGGGGCATCCCATCTGCTCCTGATTCTCCTCTCAGAGTCTGCCTTTCCAATAAGGGTAATACGCTGCGAGAGGGCGATCCAAGAAGAAACACAGAGTAACCAGGAAAATCAGATCGAGATGGATCAGCGTGATGAACTCAAGACTCACTGAAGACACAACAATCACGTCGAAAATTAGAAGAAAACAAAGGGTTTACCAACATAGAGATAAACACCTGGGAACAAGTCTTGAAAAAGAAGGTGACCTCCCGAACGAATAGATACACAGCGTGAGGTTTTAGTGGGTAGTAGGACCGGCTTAGCTCCGCAACCCTGAGCCCCACACTATCCTAAACAGGATGTGCGTAAAAGCATTTTCCCTCACACCGGGCCGAGAAGCCCGGCTCCAGCGTGCCAATGGGGCTGACGCTCGTCTCCTGCCA
>QFFA01006372.1:0-10006 GCA_003316565.1 Russula foetens | reverse complement strand
TACGAAATCGCCATTCGGCTCGCGCGCACACTCGCAACCGCATATCAGGACCGACCATTTCTGCGGCTTTAAAGACTCATGTGATTGGAAGAGGGGCCCAGGCAACATAAAGATTCTCAATTGTAGAATGGGAGTCGCCGTGTTCCGATATGTCTATTATTGAACTTAGTCGAAATGGTACGTGAGTTTGGATGAACGTGTCGGGGAGTCATGGAAGTCTATCAACCGACATCAAGAGTTGGGTAGTTATATCGCTATGCGGTACTTTATCAAGCTTTATTAGTGAGCTGCCTTGTGGGGTCAAAGGCCGGGAACGAACAGCGGAGCTGTATTACTGTGTTCCACGATTCTTCCTAATTATGTTTCATATGATTGTGCATTGACGCGATGGTATTGATATAGTCGTATTGCAAGCTTCTTTGGTACGAGGTCGGAACGATTCATGGTAGGTGCAAAGCAAGTCGTATCCTTCCTTCGAGAACCTACTAGTAGCAAACGAGAACGAAAACAAGAGGGTAGGTTTGAGCGAAGTGTTTGCAGAGGCAAAGATGACACGAAGAGGCCAAAAATTGAGTTTTATTGGGTTATCCTAGCTTGATTGGCACGATAGAGGAAAGAAAAGAAAGACAAAGCGGAGCGAGCCCATCTTTCCCAGAATGTATATGTAAGCCATTAATTGTGGCGACATCCTTAGTACTGAAACACAAAAGAGAGCGTGGAGCTGCCAACGGACCAGACTTGTTTCATTAGAGCACGCATAAAGCAGAAAACCCAGGACCAAAGCTCAATGAGCAAAAGGAAAGGAGTGATATCAGTAGACGAAGCGGACAACCATTCGGGGAGCCGGTTCTGCGGGACATACATACGCCTTACTACCAATGAGGGCTGTTCCGTGAGTGGTGCGAGTTCTATAATTGCTCAGCGCGGGATCAATAGGGGGGCGCATCAAGATTATTTGAATCTAGACCGCCCCCGATACTCCCACTATCGCGCACAAGCGTGTGGCTGGCGTCCCGGAGCTCCCTTGCACGTTGTTCGAGAGAGGTGTGTTCGTCCGTCAGTTTTGTATGCAATGACTTGAACAGATTCATCTTGGAACTGACACCCATACAGATAAACAAAGGACAGTTATATGCGTCCGCGAAGGTTGAGGACAACGGAATCAAGTGCGCACCTCATGTGTTCCTTGATCTACGGAGTGGAAGCGGAAAGAGATCGGAACGCTACCCAGATAGGCCCAAACACAAGCGGAACGAGAGACTTACTATGTCCACCATCTCAGTAAACTTTGCCATTATGTCATTCCCACCAGAAAGCCATTCCTCCATCGTCGCCCTAGACCAACGTTCAGTCCCTTTTTCATACAGCTCTGCATAACGCCCCAGATCTGCTTCAGAGAATTCTAGGCCAGGGAAGTCACCCATGTTTTCCGAAGGGTGGGGAACGTTGGGTGGGAGCACGAAGGCTTGCGTTCCTCCTGGGCCAGGAGACACATTTTCGAAAAGAGGGGTTTGGGACACCGAACCATGAGAACGTAAAGGGCTACGACGAATACAGGGCCGCTTTGAAAGTTCGTGCGATCGAGTTGGTAGGATAACGCCCTCTCTATCCGCAGGAGAAGCCGGTCGCGTGCGCTTCGTCGGATTTGCAAAATTGAGGTCAAAATCTGGGTTGAGTGCTGCGCGCACGTTCAGGCTTCGTGTGGCCTGTACCTCATTCCCAGAAGCTGCAGGACGGATGGCATCACTGTGATTTGCGAGGATAGAAAGCCGGTCTCCCTCATTTTCGGTTTGTTCAGACACGGAGGAGTAATATCCACTATCGTCCTGATTGCTTGCGACGTTGTCAAAGGGAAATTGCGCGTTTCCGAAGAAAGACGGACGGGACGACGGACGGTGAGCAGGGGTGGAGCCCATCTCGTCCTGAGGGCGAAAGGCCATCGGGCGAAACGAATCTGAGACAGCGGCATCAGAATTAGACGCAGAATGACGCGCGATGTTCTCAATTGAGCCCGGTCCCACGGCGGCTTCGTCAATGCTCTTGGAGTTTGAAAACGGGAGCGAAGGCTTCTTGAATTCTGATCCCGAAGACTCCGTGATGGGACCCTGAAGCAACGCAGTCGGTGGGGTGTACGGGCGAGGCGCATATATGCGCATCGTGGAGCCCTTGGAGCCCGAACGTGCCAACATGCCACCGCCGGGCACCTCATTCTGGTTGCGTGCTATGCCAGGATCCGCTGTGGTGCCAAAACTCGTTGTGCGCGGCGCAGACTTCTTGAAATTGGTGATATTAAGGGCGCGGGTCGTTCCCTGATCGATGTGAGTCAGCCCAGCGTAGCCATAAGTTGGTTACGGGCAGATGAAGGGGGTACTTAACCCCAAGCCCGAGGTGGGTTTTCTCGGCGTTCGATGAGATGTTGTCGTTCGAGACTACATGAGCGGCCTTGCTAGGGGCAGGACTCGTTTCTTCGCCTGAGCTCACGGCCCTTGAGGCTGGACGGGATGGAAGAAAAGGTTGCCTTGCGCTCATAAGGTGCAATTGATTTGGGGGCGTGATGTTGGTACAGTTATCGTGTCGGCGGCCCCGGAACAACGGATTGGGTCATATCTCACGGCCCACCCTGCCGGCTGTCTTCTGTCTTCAAACTTACGACCGTAGAGACGACCGTAAATCATAAGAGCCGGACATACCCTGAAATCTACAACTAAAATTACATTATTCTACGACAGCAGGAGAACTCTCAGGGAAAGTATCGGCAGCCTGCTCCTGCCACATGGAATAGTAGAGACCGCGCGTCAGCATGAGTTCCTCGTGCGTGCCCTGCTCGACAACCGCACCGTCCTTGAGCACAATGATTAGATCTGGGTCATGAAAAGAGTCAAGTAAGCACCGAAGTAAAAGGAGAGGCTGTGTGGGACTCGCCTGCTTCGACGACAGTCCGTAGACGGTGTGCAATGAAGATGCTCGTTCGTGCGCGGTCGAGAAGCGTTGCGTTGATGTTCTTCATGAGTTCTGCCTCTGTCTGAGCATCCAGCGCTGACGTCTACCCACCCCTCTATGTGAGCACTACGGGGCAGTTCAAAATAGAATACATACCGCCTCGTCAAAAAACAATATAGGCGGGTCTTTCAGCAGTGCGCGTGCCACAGCAAGCCGCTGTTTTTCTCCTCCAGACACCATCAACCCACGTTCGCCGACAGTTGTCGCGTATCCATCCGGAAGTTTCACGATAGTTTCGTGCACGTGTGCCTTCTTGGTCGCTACAATGACCTCTTCGTCACTCGCGTCCATTCGCCCATATCGCACATTATGCATGATGTCTGCATGAAACAATGGAGTATCCTGTGGGACAACACCGACTTTGGAACGCAGTGATGCGAGCTGTATCTGCGATATGTCCTGACCATCGACGAGAATGCGCCCCCCTGATGGCTCGTAGAAGCGGTACAACAGGCGAAAGACTGTTGATTTGCCGCAGCCCGATGGCCCCACGATCGCTACCTTTTTTCCGGCAGGAATCGTGAACGAGAGATCACGGAAGATCGGACGAGATGGATGGTACGCAAACACGACATTCTCGAAGGAAATTTTTCCTCCGGAGAGCACAAGCGGTTTCGCATTTGGTGGATCCTGTAGCGTGGGTTCGGTCAACAGCCCGCAACAGCCATTACGGGAGTGGCAAGACCTTGGCTGGGGTATGCTCTGCTTGCAGATTGAAGAGAACCTCCATATCTAACAGACTCTGCCTGACCTCGCGGTAAATAGTACCGAGAAAGTTTAGAGGCATGGACAACTGAAATACGAGTTGGTTGACCATGACCAGGTCGCCAACAGTCATCGTTCCTGTCCAGGTGGATCAGAAATATGAATTAAAGACAGATCCCCAACTGACCATTGATAACTCCTTGTGCCGCGAGGAACATGATACCAGTGAGCGCCGATGAAAATATGACATTCTGTCCTGAGTTGAGAAAGGCGAGCGATGTCGCAATTTTGACCGACGCTTTTTCATATGTGCGCAGATGTGTATCATACTGTTTGATCTCATATTGCTCATTGCCGAAATTCTTTGTGCAGAATCGCTGTCAATCTCAACTCCAATATTCGCATAGTACCGCGTACGGACCTTTACTGCTTCGTAATTGAGTAGCGAGTCAACTGCAACGGTGGCAGCTTTGTTGTCAGCTGCATTTGCTCGACGACGAAACTGCGTTCTGATGAGATTGTCAGAGAAATACGATAAGCGTAGGGTCTCAGAATTAGGAAAGTCTGCGACGTCGACTCACCGCCACGCCGTGGTATGGACCGTAAACCACGTATATGCGGCCATGGTTGTGAGTGTGATCGCAGCAAAGTCCCAACCAAACTTGTAAGTCTAAGTGAGTGTTGTCAACTTCCGCATGCTGGAGCGTGTTCACTTGCGTACCAAGATGCCACACACGAGAGATATTTCAAGGGCCGTGGGAACCACTCGGAAGAGTATTGCCTGCAAGATGAATGTGACGCCTCTGTCGTTGTGGTAGGGTTAGACAAAATAAGCTCCTCCGAGACATAACTGGGGTGGAAAGAGCGGGTATAGAACGCACTTGGTTCCGCGGTCTATAGAGCGCGTGAGTCCACCTGTTTGTCGAGATAGATGGAATCTGAGATCGAGGTTGAGCAGGTGTTCGAATGTCTGGCGCGCAACGGTGCGGACCGCACGCTGGCCAACGTTCGCGAACACCGCGTTCAACAGCTCACTGAACAGCGTCGCGCCTACGCGTGCCGCGCCGTCTGCCCTTCCCGTGTACGGTAAATCAATCCCACCCAAACGAGGAGTATAGTTATGACGCACAGGCAAGGATGACTGAGCCGCAAACAACCCAAACCGTCGATTGTGCGTCGAGGGGAATATTAAGGGTGTCGATGATTTCCTTGAAAAACAGTGGGACCTGGACGTTTAGTAGCTACCACAACATCGTTCATCTCATGCGAAATGTGTAGAAATAAAGCTGAAGTGTAACGAACCTTACCACTGATGAGCAGGCCGACGCCCAAGACGACACGCCCTCTCGTTCCCCAGTCATTTTTCGGCCATATGTGCACCGCGAGCCTACGCACAATGGCCCAATCACGTCGACGTTGCTCCGCATTCGAAATACTAGTAGCCGCTGTCGACGGCGGCGGCGAGCCCTCCCTTGTAGCTGCAGACTTCGGAGAGCTATTCGGCTGCTGCGCAAGGTGCCAAAATGTACGCCAGTGACGCGACGCAGGTCGCGCAGGAAGACAAAATCCAGGTAATAAAGGTCGAGAAGGCCCGGAAGGGAAGAATTCCGCTCTCGGTCGACGGCACGGACCAGAGCGGACCGCGGCTTGTTGACCAAATGCGCGAGCCAACGCGTGCAGGTATGAAGGCGCGGCACAGGCGCGCGAAACCTGGACACGACATAGAGCCGTAGCACTCTGGAGAACGCTCATCGTCATGTCTAGTCTGGAGTTTGATGGTCGTCTTCAGGGAGCCGGGCTCAGCGGAACGCGATTACGCATCATTCGCAGAAAGATGGCGTGCATTTGCGTGCGTTTGCACGTGACCATTGACGCGAAGGCTTCGAGAGGTGCCGCTCGAACTACGAGGTGGCGGGTGTGCCCTCAGATCAGAAGGTGATCGTGGCTGAATACGTGCTATTTTTTTTTCTTGACCTTCCTCACTTTTGTCACCATATCCACTTCACCAGTGATCCAAGATACAAAAACCATTCACAGAAACTGGGGGCCGGCGATGCTGCCCTTTTGGCATATCACGCGTCCAAAGTAATTGTCTATGGTTCCAATGGGAGTTTCAATGTGTTTCCATTACATCTGGCTACCCTCCTTCCTGAATATCCACAACGACCCTCACTCGGTATTGCTCCTTTCAACTCGCTACGCGCGGTGGTCCTGAGGATCGGGGTGCCAGCTACGGCCACAATATTTGCCTGTGCCATAGATAGGCCTCAATCATGGCCCCACACCCGCCCTGTTAACGAGCTATACCCTTCCCTTTCATTTTATTCGAGATACACGCTAGCCAAAAGGCGACGTGCGATGCCCGGCTTAGGCAAAGCGATTGATCCGAGATTATTCGACTACGAACGTTTTCGAGAGACTCGCATAATTTCCACGCGGCCGTTACTATTCGTCAGGCTACGGTCATTCGACTATTTGGATGATAGACTTCTCTCGGATAATTGTTGGGGAAAGAATTACGCCAGCGGAAATAGTATTGATGTAAACGTGTCGCATCTACTGTTTCAACCCCGCATAATAGTAGCCCTCGAAACCCTTCTGCAAAGGTTATCAAGTTGGTCTTCCCTGTCCCCTAGTATAAACCGCGAATAGGATCTGGGTGCACGTGGTATTTAGGAACGAGTTTTGGGGCGGGGCGGCGTTCAAAAGACAGAGGCACTCTACTTTTCCTACCATGTATAGTATCAACTGTGTCGATCACCACTGGGGGTTGGAAAAGCGCACATACCTGAGAAGAAGGAACATCCTTCGATGTCATGCCAGGCCCCATCCTCGAACCAACGACAGTAAACCCACGCAGGGCCTTGCGCTCCGCTCTCTGCTGCCCGGCCGTTCGTACTGCGCTGGAAGGAACATTTTGCACCTCGACGAGCTCCTTGACTGCGAGGATCATGCCCGCCGCTTCCTGGGTATGTGGGTGGTACACCGTCTGCATACGCCGTCTCAGACCGAGCGCAGCAACTGTCCCCTGAATACGTTTTCCAAGGGAGATAGCGGAACGCCGTAGGGTGATGCGGAAGTGCGTCTTGGGCTCTAGAGCAGGAGAAGAGGACGATGGTGGAGAGGCAGCAAGGGCAGCAACTGTGCGGGAAGCCGCAGTCCCGTTGTGCGCTAACCTCCGTTGTAGTGCGCGGAGATTGTTTAGAACGCCAATGGTCGCGAGAGTAGGCCGGGGGACGCTGAGAATGAGGGTCATCTTTGCTAGTGAAGCCCTCAGTTCAGTTGGTCCGCAATTTGGCCGTGCCACGCGACGTGACGAGGACGAATGTGACGGTTGTGACAGTGGTGTGACAGGCTGACTGCACGGGATCGCGTGACTCGGAGGCTGGCAAAACTCTGACTCGGACTACAGTATCTGGGCTCATGCCATGACGACTCGGAATTCGAGGCTGCATTATGGCGTATTCGTGCTCGAACATGAGGACTCGCTTCATACCTGTGCCCCAGGACAGCGCCTGCCAGTTCATGTCACAGTGCCCACTGGAAGCATGAGTCTGACTTATTTATTATAAACTGAAGAAGATTCTCAGTTTGTCACGGTAGGACGCCGGTACCACCTAATGTTTTCTCCTTGGCCCCAGATCCTTTGTGAAACCTTTCTGTCATCCTCATGACGTCTACCAATGGTAAGACACCCCCGCTTGACCTTGCATCGATTTTTGATGCCGCATTAGCAAATATAACAAACAAACTGGGATAAATTCCATCGAATGTCCGTTTGTCGAAGGGTCACTTGACTCGAGTTAACTGCGATTCTCCCGTCCGTCATCCAGCTATTGCGAAAAACAGCACAAGGTTTCCAGGACTTCCGCAGTAGACGCTGGTTCCGACAACCTGACGATGGTAGACTTATGCAATGTTTGAAGCGTATGCTCCCAACTCCCACGACAGCACGCTGTTAATCTTATCGCTGATGCCCTAGATGAATGCCCCAAAACTACTGGGATAGTGTCGGCTCGTGAACGCGTCCTCAAGTCTGTGAAAGAGCTTACTGGATTGTGCTTCGCAAATCTTCGTATTTATGTTGCGAATCGTCCCGAGGCAGATATCCTCGCCTCGCTTGATCCTTTTTCACCCACACTGTTTCTCTTCACGAGCAATTCGGACAGAAAGGCGACATCGTCAAATATGTCGATTCCGTCGTCTATGCAGACCAGAATATCAGATGGATAAAGGAGGATAAGGAACTGGATATCGCTACGCTCTCAGAAAGAGCAGACTGCATGTAAGCGATCGCTATCACAGCTCAATGGGTGTGCTGCCAACTGGAAGCTTTGTGTCGTAGTTTTCCCCCAACGCAACGATACGACGCGCTTTGGATGACTTGCCGCGCAGTTTAGACGAGACATATGAGTGTGTTTTACTGGACATCTGCTTGGAGAGACGACAATATGGCATCGCCTCTTTCAATGCCTTGTGATGTCCGTTCGACCGCCTCATGTCGGAGAGCTCGCCGAGATCCTTGCGATGCAATTTGATGGCGCACTTCCCAGTCCAACGTCCAACTCCCATTGGCGCCCAGAGGACCCACAAGAACGGTGCTTTCCGCTCGTTCCAGTCTAATCGCGGCGGCTGTCGACGGTTTATCGATCATTCAGTTCTCCCAGTTCTCTGTCAAAGAGTTCTTGACATCCGAGCGCATTTCCAACACCTCACCCACTTTTACATTCACCCTCACTGGCAGTCACCGCATACAACCTTCGCAGAGACCTCAGTATCTTGCCAACGTCTGCACTGGCCATTTAAGCCGTTCAAGAGTGGGTCTATCACGGTATGTCTGTGTGATTTTCTTTTGATTCATGTGCTCTCTCGTATCTGATCCATCTCCTCACCTTCTGCTCCGCTCGTCTAAATTTCACGAGGACTGCAGCACTTGTGGCTGAAGCGGAGAATTCCCGCTGATATCAGAAAGGATGGGGAAGGCGGCGGTTCCTGCATACCCCAAACAGGTTAGTAGCCCAAGGTGGTACAATACGTAGAAATCATTTGCCCTGGGCGGGCTGCAACGTTGCCACCGTACGGCCAGTGCCAACCTGAACGCCGCCGCCGCCGCCCAGCGCCCAAGGAAAGACTAGATGAATCAGGCACTGGCACTCGGTGGTTTTCCGATCGGGTGCCTGTGCCATTGAAGAGGCTCAGGCTCAGCAACCATGCCTGCCAGAGGTATATATAAGAATAGAGGTAGAGGCTGAGAAGTGGCAAGGCAAAATCTTAGCACGGGATTGTAGCCTGAAAATTGGCTGACCCACTGCCGATCATCCGCCTTCCTAGTACTCATCCCATAAAAGGCCATAATTGCAGGGTAAGACGTTTTAGGAGACTGCGCATGCGTAGTACTGTACGACGAGTGGTGATGGAGTACAAGGAGGGAGGATTCGGAGCTCGCTTTGCGTGTGCGGATGCGTCACACAGACTATACTGTACTGTACTTGTCAAACCTCTATTTGGGGTTTAACTTCAACTTCAAAGTTCAACGTTCATCGATCGTCTCTGTAGTAGTAGTACTATGATTCCAAGTACTCACAATCCATCAAATTCAAGATTCAATCAAATCGAGTGTTCTTGGGAACTACGGTACTCCTCTGATTAGCGGCCATAGCTCCGAGTCTCTCATCACTAATAGCCCCGCGCGACTCGGACTCGGAATCACGATGGTATAATACATGAGCATGCAACAAACAGTGGTGCTCTATCAGCCTGAGTGCGAGATGCGACCAGCGTCATTAGGCTCAGGGTCCGTGACACTGGCACGACGCCAGACCCGGAGTGAAACTGATGCCTGCTAGGACTATGACCCCGAGTCGGATGACTCGACGGTGCCAATGTCTTCGTTACGCGAGCTTCGTTACGCGAGATAGGGCCGTGGCCAGCACTGGCACGACAGAACTCGTCAGCGCGGCCTTGAAACCTAGTACCGGTACTGGTACAAGTAGTAGTATACGCCGTACGTAACGGTAACGTACCAGAGACTTTTCCAGAAGTTGAAGTTACTGGTAGGGCGCATGCTCATGGGGCGTCAATTTACGAGAAAGTCGACAGCAAGATAGTAGATTCGAATCGTTTCCGAATGGGCCCAATGGGCCATGAGGAAGTGAAGCTTGTGAAGCCCGACTCAGATTCGGACTCGGAGTTTCTTTCCCGGCGGACTGCCGATACTAGCTGGTGAAAGTCTCGTACATCAGCAAGATGACACGCTGCTAGATTACCGGAAACACTAGGGTTGCTAGGAAACCAATCCTAG
>QFFA01006369.1:0-14384 GCA_003316565.1 Russula foetens | reverse complement strand
AGGGGGAGGGAGAAAGAGCGCGGAAGAAAGTGAAAAAAGCCTGGGGGGGGGCAGGACGCACCGTCTCTTCTGGCTCTCCCTTTCGCGAGCGTCCTTGATCTCGGACCCATCCCGCCGCTCGCTCTCCGCCGCAGCCCGCAACGCGTCCTGTACCTTCCCCTCGATCGCCGCCGTATGCAGCGTCCGGAGGTCCTCCGCGGACTTTCCAAAGATGTCCTTGAGCGAGAGCGTCTGGAGGACTTGGCTCGCCCCGAGCACTACCTCCGAACGCAGGACCCCGCCAGGCAATTGTCGCACTGTCTGCATACGCTTGGAGAGGTCCGCCAGCAGGTCTATCTGTGATTGTACATTTGAGACGGCCGTTTGTCGACCCTCGGTGGCAGGGCCCGATTTATTTGGTTCTGAGTCATTCTCTGCGGTGGTGGCCATGGGAAAGCGTATATGAGATGAGACGAGCACGGGCAGCGGGTTGGAGAGGAGGACAACTCGGGCGCCAAACCTTGGGCCTCGGGAAAGGCGCCGGCGGTCAACAAAGAAAGCTTGACATAATCTAGGCGAGACAAGACTGGTCTAACTCATGTTGACTGGTGTGCTGCTCGAATATCTGTTTGCGATTACGAATCATGCACAAATTTGTTTCTCCCAGGTAGGAGATAAAAGTTCTATGCGTGAATACTAGTGAACAGGTGCAATGATAACTAGCGATGATATGGCTGCAAGGAATGAGGGAGAGGGCTGCGTAGGGCAGGAAAGAGTCGTCGTCAAGAACTCTGCTATAATGAGAGAGCAAAGTGAAGTTTGTGAAGCATGAAATACGAATGATGTGCGTATTATGATCTGCGGTTGGCGTACGCGGGAGATGCAGGTGCAGATAATTAAAAAAGGTCAGAGGGTATAACTGTCCATGGCAAGATAAAACGACCAAACTTCTCACTAAAATCACATTTACAAGCTGACCAGCCAGCTTGTCCCTAGAACTTCGTCCCGGGATCCAACGGACCTAGAGGCCCATAGTCGTACCGTGGCCCACCCCCACTCCGCCGTTTCACATGAGCCTTCCAATCCTGCCCATGTCCAACCGCAGAACTTGCCCCCTGTATTGATTGTGGCGAGATTGTGGAGTTCGAATGAGAGGTAGGTTGTCCCACTGGAGAGTAACTGGGACTACCCATAGACCGCCCACCAGGGAGTTGTAACCGTGGCGACAGTGGACCCGACCGAGATTGTGAGGAGTGTAGATTGTCACTGGACGCATTTGGTGATGGGTCCCAGCCAGATTCGAGCATGGCCTCAAGGTCTCGCTCATCGATAGTTCTCGCATTCTCGAGAGTATGTTGCGGAATGGGGAGTAGAGCTGGTGGAGGCGGTGGATATTGTGTATTGTTTTCGTTATATTCACCGATTTGCGGGCCCCAATGATCTTCTGAGGACGTCACCGAAACTGTATCCGAACCATCGTACGAGCTGTGGACGTCGCCGCGGACGTTCAGATATTCCTGGTCGCCAACGATGTATCCTGATGGGTGTGCACGTTCGAATTCACGACGCCGTCGCTCATCCCGTTTTATCTTGCGAAGACGCGACCGCTCCCAGTCCTCCCAGCGCCGTAGCGGAACGGAATTCCCAGTAAAGTGGCCTTTACCCTCACCATGTCCTTCTCCTTTCCCTTCGCCTTCTACCTTTCTGTTTATTACGTTAGCATACATGATATGACAGTGTACTTTTCGTGTTCATACCTCGTCTCCCCCCAGGAGAAGTCGTCGAAGTGCCAAAAGGCATATAGCGGGAGGACAAAATTCCATATGGGCAAAGCGGCGAGATAGATGAACATCCAGAAGATATAGACAACTTTGCCAGTCGTGATGAGGATAAGAACAGCCGGTAAACCAAGAACACCAATGAGCAACACGATAGGAATGGCCTCTGGAAATGTCTTGGGCGGTGCTAAAGCCACGCCAACGATGAGGAGATACGTGAGCGCGATAGCAACAGGCAAAACAACCGTTCCGAGTAGATCCATGAAAACGACGAATTGCATGCTGAAACAGAAGGTCCCGCAAAGGTTGCGCACAAGTACGAGTTCCATGAGGTTGTGGATCGTGGAGTTGATCCAGCGGCGACGCTGAGAAAGAAGTACAGAAAAGGTATCCGGGACGACAGTGCGACATTTAGCCTGAGGGAGAAACATCATCTTGCGGTTGGGGAACGTGCGAATGAGACAAGTCGTCAGGAAACGATCCTCGCCGAGGAGCAACAAATTCTTCTGGTGCAGAGTGGTCACTTCGCTTTGGCTATATTCCTTGACGATTTCTGGTTTGATGATCAACGGAACCCAATCATCTCCGGAAGCTTTACGGGCTTTGAGACGGAACATGGAAAAACACCCGGGTAGACACGAGACGCCACCAAAGACGGACTCGAATGCCTTGGCCATGTGATGGGATATAAAATATTCGAACACTTGGATGGCGGTGACCCATGATTGCCGTTTGTTAGCAATGCGAGTCTCTCCACACACTCCCATAATCATTTGATCGTGTTGCATGCAGTTAACAAGCGCCCTGAGAGAATCCGGGAAAACCTTCGTATCCGCATCGACCTTTGATAATAAATGACATCAGGGAATGCTCCGCAGCAAGATGGTACCAAATTGCTCACCATAAGGCATACTTCGAAGAAATCGGGCGTGACACCCATCAATGTGTGGGTTTTGCGGAAGAGATCGAAATCCAAAGGTGTCATACGGTCATTATACGTAACGCGGGAAAAAAAGTTCATGAGAATCAATTGACTGTCCCGCTTGCCACGATTCCCGGGTTTCTTGTCCGTTGCAGCTTCTCGCTCCGTGCCACATTTGACAATGATGACGGTGGGTGTCCTGCGACCAGCGACGGCTTCATAGAGTAAATACAGTGAGTTCTATCGGATCAAGGTAAGGTAGAAAAAATGCGCACTATAATGACCAGCATAGACCATCGCTCTGTTCTCCTGCTTCGATCCGGACCCAACCGCAATGTAGCTCATTGGTGTGGGATTCCCGAATCTTGGATCGGCGTCCAGCAAGGCGACACAGATATCTGGAGTGCTCCTCTTCTCACCAGCACCGGTGATCATGCCATCCGCCACAACGAACAACAACTTCCGCTGATCGCTGTAGGTCGTTTGCGAGATGGAGTCCAACGTAGTCCGAAGTGAGTCTTCTCCTTCCGAGTAGCACGTCACCAAGCACACCACAAATAATTCGGCACCGATTTGAGCTAAACTCATGACCGGCGTGGCACTATCCCGTGCGGTTGAACTTGTCAAAGTTGCAGAGGACGAGGAATGGAATGACCGCATAGATTTCGGTAATTTGGCGAGCTTCTTCGTGCCATAGGGTCCCGCCCAGGGGGCTGTTCCGTTCCTGTTGTCGATCGAAATATTGGCACCCTCAGGTAGAACAGCAGGGCTGATTGCAGAGCGGTTGAGAGAGGAATCATCGGGGTTGCCAGCGAGGCGTGCGGAAAGGAACCAATTGAATACGCAAGCCATTGCAAAGCGAACCAGGATCAACGACATGACGACGATAAGCCCAGCGTAAAGAACAAGCTCGGAAACGAAGCAGCCTGGGGTTATCTTGTCAATGCTTCCCGCCCTATAGCGTTGGATCAAACAGGGAAGGGCATCGTGGATGTCGCGTCTATTCACGAAGAGACGTGTTCCGTCACGACCACTGGTGCCAGGCGTCGCAAACAGAGTGCGAAGAGCAAGGTCGACATTATCGCCTGGAATAGGATTGGGGTGTAACTTGAAGTATGGGTTGAGATTGAGGACTTGTCCGTCTAGAACGACGTAATTGGAGAGTGTCGAGACCTGGCTCCAATCATAACCAACTGGACGAGTGATGTTGACCAGGTGGGCATTCTTGAAGGTGGCGGTGTCATTAAGTGGTCCGAGGGGGCAAGGAGAGGCCGAATTACAGGGAGGGTCTTGGGCGATACGGTAATTGAGTCCGTTGCAGAGTGGAAAGTCGGTGGCGGAGCGCGTGAACAGGGTTGTGATGTCTTGTCCAGGTAGCTGCTTTGCTAGGGCAAAGAAATCGACGCTGGAAACAGGGGACGTGGATTGGGAGATGTTGAACATGGAACCGTAGATGCCAAGAGTGCCCGATGTAGTGCCAAGGCTGATAAATCGTTCGGTCTCCAGCGTCTGGGGCGGACAAAGGACCCTCTGCAAGCCCACTGTCGCAAAACCCACGCCAGCACATAAAATGGTGATAATAAAACATAAGGCCATCTTTTCTCTCCACGCTTGTTGCACAGCCTTGTCCTTGAGGCCTCCCACGGTGCTCAAGAGGACGGAGGGTGCCCAAAAGGTGATCACGCGGCAGAAGATGGGCCATGCGTCGAAACTGAACGAGGATGGTTCTGCGACATATGAAGAAGTTGGTTGTAGAGGGGGATTCGGATTGATGAGGGGTGGGGGTGCAACACCACGTTCTGGACGAGTGAGAGTCTTTGCTCTGCGTACGGTGCCGGAAGAGCCAAGTCTTGGATTTGTGGTAGGGATTGGAATGTCGTCACGGTGGTAGTGCACGGCCATGGTGAAGGAAAGGAGGGGGAGGGGGTAGAAAGAGAGAACGGAGGCCAATCAAGGCGAATGTAAAAGAAAGGATGAGTTGGACCCGACAGGCTCGAGACGAGACGATGACAGCAACAGCAACGGTGCTCCACATGCGCTTATTCTGGGTATGGGTAATAATATTGTTACCGTAATAATTATCTATAAGATTACGAGCTTTTTTAAAAAAAATCCAGTTATTTGCCGTTGCCGCGGAGATAATCGACGTATCCAACCAGGAATTTTACTTGTTCGTACGTTTCAATCGCCTTCAAGCTTCGTCGTCGCCGAACAATACCGATGGCCTTTTCCACTTGTTCAAGCGTGTCTCGGCGCACCCGCCCTTCGTCTGCGGGCTCCACATCATCACTCGTACACACCCACCCGCACAGTCCCAGTTTAAGCATCCAACAACAAGCCACCAATCCAGCACGCCCAACACCTCCGCGGCAGTGCGCGAGAACAGGAACCCCAGCCAGGGTATAGACGGAAATAAGTCGGGTAAGATGAACGTCGAACAATTCTAGTGAAGCGGGAGCTAGACCTTCCGGAATAGGAATTCTACCAGATGCGATAATTCAGAAAGAAGCTCAACCTTCGTTTCATGTCTAGCCTACACACCTGAGAATGTCGAGCCCCAATTCCCGCGCTGCTTGAGAATATTCTGACCACGGCGCACCGAGAAAGTTTAGCTCCTCATCATCAAGACAGCTGTATGGCAATTAGCTGCAATATCCCAGGAAGTATACCAATGTTGTCGTACCAGACGATGCATCCAACACCTAATGCTTTGATTCTCCGTAGGTCCTGCTTCAGGTCACGACAGATTGCGCCTCGGCCACGTACAGGTCCCGTAAGGCGTACTTTGGTGGTGATTAGATTGTTAGTGAAACCACTTACAAATGCAACAGTCGCTGGGCGCCACACCTTTTTTACCCGGACAGGATGATAAAAAGAAATTGCCGAGAGCAGGACACGGAGGTTCGGATGAACTAGTGGCAGAAGTTGGAATCGACACTAGCCGTGAATTGAAATGGGTGATCCTCGGACGACGCGCGAACCCCTGAACAGGGACAAGCGGCGAACTGAGAAATGAAGTACAAGCATGTTTAGTGATATGACACAGGCACATCAATCATACTCACGCCGCATGCACGCGTTTGTTCTGGCGGTACTGAGCCACATGTGTCGAGTTTGCGGAAGCTCCTTGCGAGGGCGTAAATGGAACGGAATATGTACGCTCGTGCCGCGCTTGCAGACCGGTACCGGAGGATCTTTCAACATCCAACTCAAAGTGAGAAGTGCTGAATATTTCGCCTATGAGGTCTATATTGCCGATTGTTAATGGGGGTAGCCGTGGTGGCGCGGACTCTTTCGAAGCCGGAGCAAGTGGTTCGGCGGGTTGACTAATGCTAGTTGCAAGAGCAGATTGGAGAGCACTCTTCATAGAGACACGGCTCCATATTTGCAGGTGCGTTCTGGATGGTGCAACAGAATGTGGCAATGGAGCTATGCTGATGGGACGCATGGTGTGTGAGGGTTGATCGGATGAGGCAGGTGGCGGTACAACAGAGGGTTGGGTAAATATTGGATCCGGGAGGGAAGTAAGTCGATGCAAAGAGAAAGCAGGGTGAATGTTGAAAATGGTTGGTGATGAGGAGTCAGCTAAAGAAATGTGCAAAGAGACTGAAGACAAAAGTTCATCGGGTATCATAGCAGAAACACTGAACAGAATTGAGTGAGGCAAGCAGACGAGAAAGGAAGAAGGTAAACACACCTAATTGGATGGGTATCAGACGTCCTGGGGAGAGGAATCTCCCCACTCAACCAGGCAAGGGGTATCAGCGGTGTATCAATAGCGAACTGCAGTTCATGTTGTAGATTGGGCAATGCTCGAGTGAACGTAACAGAGTGTGAAGAATTTGGTTCTGGTATGGGTTCAGGTGGGGCCACATCAGAATCCGACTTTTTGGATTCTGGCTCGCTCAACCACCACGCTTCGGTACTTGCATATGATGCTTGACGTTCTTTGAGTTGCTGAAAGTGATTGGGTAGGTTGATAGATAGAGGAATGTAGGTAATAGTAGAGCCTATGCCAAATATTTAGCGGGTTTTGCGGTCACCGACGACCTGAGGCTCACCTCCAGCACCAAACTTGGCACAGGCATAATCACTGGCATGAAACTGGGAAGCTAGGTGCACCAGCTGAAAAATAATGTCTTCGATTTAGCAAGGAAGGGTGACCGTGCCATGTTAATAGATTACCTGCACAGCCAGCTTCTCCTCGAGATCCAACTCCGCAAGAGAAGACCACGCGCATATTGTTCCCCCCGTTTTGACCAGAACATCCGCAGTGGGGAGTGTAGATAACATTGGCATTCCCTCTGAACGGGTAGGGGCTGGTCAAATACCAATGTCGGGATAGGTGAACACGATGTGGAATGGGGAGGTTGAGAGCTTAAGCTGAGCCTGAGGAAAGCGCGCCGGTCAAACCGACACAACAATCAACGGGAACTAAACTCAGACTCGGAAATCAAAACACGGGGCGTCTCCTCGCTCGGACCACACCTAACTGTCAGTTTTGATTGGCAGGTTCCCTTTTATTTTTACTCGGCAATCAATTGACGTCGCAATTATTGTCGCCATCTCCCACTTTCCACCTCCAACTCCGGCCCGGTCGTTACCTTCCGGTACCGAAAAGACGTCAAACGTCCAACTCACACTTTCACAATTGTCATGTCCTCAGCTCTCCTCAAGGGGAAGCTCAAGGCGACCAGAGATGCACTTAACAAAAAGGATTATCAGGCGGCTCACGACACCAGCCTGCAAATCTTGGAGTTCGAGCCTGAGAACTACAACGCGTACGTTTACCGGTGTGTGGTGAATCCCACGCTTTGACGGCCTACAGTAAGGTATTCTACGGTCTGTCTTTGTTGGAACTCGGTCGGATCGATCAAAGCGAGAAAGTAACTGAGCTCCTCTCCGTCTCTATTTGATTCGAATTCAACACGTCTCTGTATCTTTCAAGGCGTTCCGATCCGCTATCGAGTTAAACCAAAAGCAGCTCCTCGGATGGCAGGTGCGATCGCATACCCCCTCCGAGTTTGTACGTTTATAGTCTCTATCAGGGTTTGTGCAGGGCATGTGAGCGTGGAGAGAAGTGGGACGAATGTGCCGGCTCCCTCTTGGAACTCGCCACACTTTTCGGAAATTCGTACGCATGACTTGACTCATCGAATAGGTCTCCCGATAACCTGGCACCAGTGACGATGCTATTAAGTGTGCCGAGACAGTCCAGAAACTGATAGACATTCGTAGAGAGCACGGATCGCGGCGCCAGGCATGTCTTCCTGATCCCTTTAATTACACTTAAGACTCACAATGTATTGTAGCTGTCTGATGCGCTATCACTATATCTTCCAGAGTCACCGTTTTACTCCACGCTGTCCACTCTTCCAGAGCCTGACCCTACAAACCCAACTTCTACCACAATAGCCTCCAGTCAAGCCGCAGTATATAACTCTCTGCCCATCCTAGAAGAGATCGTCTCTCTCATCGAGGCCGATGAAACAGTGACGCTTAAAAAGGAGATAGACAATCGTCGTAAGCGATTGAACGCTGGCAGCCCGCAAAGTGTCAAAAATGAAGTCGTACGAGAAGTTTACAAAGGCTCAAAGGTATCTTGTTCGAGCTTGCATCTTCAGATTCACCTAATCGCTACAAGTTGCCTCTTCTGTACGATGAAGTCCTCAACCATCCCAATACCCCAGACGAGCTTCGTCGTGGGACAGAATCGAAGCAACTTCGTCATAAGCGAGATCTCCTTTTTGCCCTACCTCTCGATGACCCCATGAAGCGACAACTTGCGATAGAAGTCGAAAAGTTGATCAGTGGTGTGGTTTTACTGCGTGTAGAAGATGAGTTGGCTTGGTCAGCCTTCATAGACGGAAGAGACTGCGAAACCATTGGTACTGCATTTTCTCCAGCCGACTGCATATCCTGATCGACCGCTCAGAGGGATATGATTTTGATATTCTGCGACAATATCAACAGCTGTTTCCTGGTCAAGCACTTGCAAGACTCATTCAAACTTATCTTGCCTATGTGGGTGTCCCTCTCTCGGATGAAGAAGAGGAAACGCCCACCCCCTCAGCTTCATTGGACGATATGTTCACCATCATCTCGGTTCGCATCACTCCATGCGTCCCGCGTGTATATCTCTTACCTTCACAGAACAGGACACGGAATCAGCCTTACAATCATCGATCTTCGCCCGAAGAGTAATGGCGCAGGTATATCTTCACGACCAAGACTATCAAACCACCATTACTGTGTCTGAGGCAGGTTTAGTACTGGTCAACAGACATAGGGATGACTCCGGTTCTGACTTGGATCTGTACGTATTCCACAGTTCAAGGCGGCTTAATTCATGATTCTGTTCAGTGTCCGAAAAGCATTCAATGTCGCCTTGGCGACATCGCTCGTTCACCTATACCCTCCAAAATATCACACTAGAGCCCTCCGTCTATTAGAGGACGTCCTATCTGAAGATCCGAACAACTTAAATTGCCTCATGGGTCGTGGTTATGTTTTACAGCGCGCTGGGAAGTGGCTTGAAGCAGCGTCCTGTTTTTCTCGAATCTCTAATAGTCACATGGATGAAACCCGCGACAGCATACGTGCACAGGAGGAACACGCGTGGTGTGAAGTGCACCTGAAACACTTTGATGGGGCAATTGCTGAGCTAAGAACTGTCATCGAATTATTAGAGAACGAGGAGGATAGTGATGAGGATAAGTCGCGGACTTGGTGGCGACTAGGCAAAGCTTACTGGGAGATGGGAGGTGAATGAAAATTTTCTATTCATCTTTCTGTGTTTCTAAACGATTCATAGCTGACCATCGGGAGGAGGCATTTAAGCACTTCATCACGTCTCTCAAGCACTCCTCCACCTTCGCGCCCGCTTTTACCTCCCTTGGGATCTACTATTCGGAAGTTGCAAATCCTCTAGATCCAATCCGAGCATCGAAATGTTTTCAGAAGGCTTTCGAGCTCGATGCCAGGGAGGCCGATGCTGCTAGACGACTAGCAGAAGGCTTCGCAGAGGAGCAAGAATGGGATCTCGTTGAGGTGGTAGCAAATCGGACCATTGAAGGTGAAGGAGGTTTCGAAGAGTCCCAGGAAATTATCGCTGGTCGTTATTTGCCAGTTAATGCTTGGGCATGGAAAGCCTCTGGGGTAGTCCATTTAGTAGGTTTCTTGCCCTTCAATAATATGCCCGTGCTGGACTAACGGCCAGACGAGAACCGACGTAACTTCCCTTCTGCAATTCAGGCTTTCCAGGTAGCGCTCCGTGCCGACCCTGATGACCAGTTGTCTTGGGTTCGTCTGGGAGAATCGTATTCCAAAGCTGGCCGGCACGCCGCTGCGTTCAAGGCTCTTCATCATGCCCAAGAGTTACGGCCAGAGGACTGGATGTGTACTTATTTGATTGGGGATGTTCACCAACAGACGGGACGGTTTCAAGACGCGATTACGTCCTACCGCTCCGTTCTACAGGTTCAACCAAATGAGCCTGGTGCGTTGACGTCCCTCGCGCGGACATATGTCGACCTGGGTCTCTCCGAGCTTTCCACAGGATTTATGTCTCGTGCACAAGATTCATTCGTGACAGCCCTGGAGGTCTCGTTTCAGCATTTGGACAACAACACATCATTTCATAGCTTCCTGTGGAAGATCATCGCGGATGCCATTTACTGTCTCTCTCGCGTGTCCTCTTTCACGGATGAAGCCGCCGTCCGAACCATCCTTTCGCAAGCGTGCACTTACCTGACTTCCGATTCGGAAGACAGATTGGCAGGCAGCATGACGATGCCAATTCAACTGACTGACGATCACCTCACGGGAACGGATGCCTTGAAGGTTGCCGTCGCAGCTTACAGCCACCGCATTTCACTTGGTCTTCTTGGGACTGCCGCCACGGGTAGCGCTTGGTTTGACTTTGGCCTTACACTCTTCAACTTGGCTGGGAAGATTTTCCCGGAGGGCGAGAAACGGGATAAGGTGGTGGAACAAGCACTCGCGTCCATCAAAGAAGCCATCCGCGCGCAGCCAGGTGAAGACAATTACTGGCGTGCGTTAGGCGATATGAATCTCGTCTCGCACCCGAAAGAAGCCCAGCACGCCTACGTTCGGGCACTAGAAATTAACTCCAAGGTGGCTTTTTTCACCTTGACCCGTGATAGATTTGGCTTAATCCTCGTGTTCAGAACGTTGACGTCTGGACGAGCTTCGCCTTCCTCTGCGTCCATCATAATGATCTTGAGCTGGCCAGCGAAGCATTCCTCAAGGCACAAACTTTAGATCCGGATCACACCATGGCATGGGTAGGCCAAGCCCTAATCGCCACGCGGAAGGGACATCACACAGACTCTCGCATGCTGTTCGAGCATGCGGTCAGCCTGTCAGCTGACGTTGTGAGTCAGCGAAAAATACATGCGCACACTTCAACCATCGCTGATTTGTAACTTTTGCAAGCCCGAAGCCGACATAGAGTTCTCCAGACGCGAATTCGACAAGTACCTCAGCGCCGGGCACAGCCACCGCCAATCACCAGAAGACCTCTTCGCGGCGTTCTTTACCCTCGACAGATACCTCAAACAGCGCCCGGATGACGCGTCGGCTCTACACCTGTTCAGCCTCGTCTGCGAGCACATTGGCCACGTCGAGCTCGCCGTCGAGCGCACGGATCGCGCAATAAGCGTGCTCGAGGCAGCGTACGAGGAAACCGAGGACCCGATCATCGAGCGGCAATTCACCATCGCAAATGCGACCGCGGCACGGCTGCGCCTCGCCACGCGAGACTACGAGGGTGCCCTCAGCTCATTCCAGGCCGCGCTGGGCCTTTTGCCCGAAGAGGGGGAAGATAGGGCACTGAAAACGCAATGTCTCTTCGGGTCTGGCCTCGCGAGTTTCAAGCTCGGCGCGCTGGAGGAGGCCATCACGAATTTCGAAGCGGCGCTCGACGCGGCGGGTGATGACCTGCATATGCGAGGACACGTCACCGTGTTGCTGGCGCAGACGCTGTGGGCGACCGGCACGGCGGAGGGACGAGAGATGGCACAGTCGCAACTCCTAAACTGGTACGCACCGGAGGGCTTTTCTTACCTTCTTTTCATTCAATGTTGGGGTATGTTTGATCTTTGATCAAAATTTTTTTCAAGTATCACACAGGACCCGGAGAACCTGACCGCGATCAACGCGCTCGCCGGCATGGGCATCCTGACCGACGACGACGGCCTGATCGACGCCGCCTTATCCGAGCTCAAGTCGCTTCCCGTCGACCTCCGCCACAGACGGGACCCGCAGCGTGACTGTTCGTACATTTTGAAGCAGCACCATCTAGGACAGGTAAGCGACCGTTTAATGCATACCATACCATACCATCACGTCCTACGCCCCCTCCCTCATCGTGCCGTAACTCATCATGCCCAAACTGGGAATGACGATGTCACCCGCAGGGAAACCTCACAGCCGCGCTGAGCGAGGCACAAAAAGCCGCACATGTCGAGCCCGCTCGCGAAGACGCCCGGCGCACGCTGGCCACGCTACTGCTCCAATGCGGCAAACCGGCGGCCGCGCGCGCCATCATCTCCCAACGGGGCGACGGCGACATTGCAGAGTTGCGCAGGTCGATCGGTCTGCGCGCAGTCGCCAAAGCGCTTTCTGAGGGTGAGAACGAGGAAAGTCTGAAGGAAGCGTGGAGTATGGCACAGAAAGGTGTTATGTTGGCGCCTTGGGATCGTCGAAGCTGGGAAGTCTTGGCGTACTTGAGGGGCCGACGTTAATGGTCCGGGTTTGCATATATTCGTCACCAACGTGCGGGCTGTAGGATCCCAACCATGCAGAGCAGTTCGGATAATGAGCCGAGTGTAAAAATAGGCGATTGCATTATAAGGTTGCAGATGTAGCTCTATCCCACTTCTACAAAATATATGTGATCACATGTTGCCTTCTCTCACGAGGATATTCACTGGATGACAATGAGCGTGGTTTCCAAGAGGACAGACAGGCTATATGGGGTAAGGATTACGAACCTGAAACTTGCCCAGAGCGCTCCTGGCAGCGAGGGCAATGCGCCTGCTAACGGCAGTACCTTCGTCAGTCTTATCGGCCGTGGTGAGCCACCACCGAAGGCGAGCTTTCATAGTGGTCGTGTTTAGGTCATCGGTCACACTGGAAGTATAGAATCAGGTTGTGCGCATAAAGTGAGACAGACGTACGTACACCCCCCTCTCGCCAAGGGCCTCGAGAAGCTCGGGATGTGTCAACCGATCGCCCAAACCTTCCCTTACCAGAAGCTTGTCATCGACGGTTACAAACTTCATATGTCTTTCGATCCTCCTCCTGCGGCGGAAAGCAGGACCCCACGTCGAGAGAGACAGGAGACTGCATAGAGAAAACTATTCAGCATATCTCTTGGTTACAGATCAAAAAGTCCTTGCCCGCAGAGAGAAATGACAGAGTGTGTGTTTGGCAACGATGACGCTAGGGCTGTTGGACCCGCCTTGAGCACATCCAAAAAGGCATCACGCGATGTCTCAGCATAGGCACGCTGCTTTTCGCGGCGCTTTGCATCAATTCGCTCGCGCTGGGATGCTAAGATACATGTTGACGGGAGCATGCCAGGTGCGTACAGCACTATGAGCGGAATGACTTCCTCGAGAAGGAGGACGATCGCGACGAATGGTACGAGTCTGGGCCGTGAACGGTGAGAATAAGAACGATGGAGAGACTGAAGAAGGCGATACCTTGCGAGGTCAGTCTTGTTTGTTTGAATAAATCGCGATTCCCAGCGAGACAGAGGTTCTCCACCTGCCTTCACCCGAGCTTGAAAAGCACTGGCCTGCTTGCGGTGTGTGATAACCAACTTGAGGCCTCGAAAGTAGAATTTCTTGAATGCAAGGGTGAGTATTGACGTTGGGCTCAAAAGGTCAACGTACAAAGAGTTCCTTAGCCTTGTGCCAAAGCGTTGCGACTTTCCCCGCATTTAGAGGTGGGCGTGCAAGAACCCCGTGAATGTAAGCTTGCTTCAGGTCTTCCTTCATCGTCTCAGCTATCGCGTTTGAGGGTATTGCAGTGGATGACGTAGATTGAGGTTGGGGTGGGGGGGTTGTCGCCTGCAGCTTCTTAGTTTTCAGCAAATGTGGGCTGGAGGGTGTTATTGGGGGTTTGATGGGGCCTGGTCTCAATTCAACCTTGGCCTTCACGGGAGAGGGTGCTATCGTGTGCGCGTCGGAAGCATCTTTGGACTTGGAAGATGTAGTAGGTGGAGTCGAGAGAAAACGGGCAGGGAGGACGAAAATTTGTGAGGAGATTGTTGTTGTTCTATACAAATGAAGGTTGTTGCTCAAGGATGTGGATGTGCGTGAGATGAAGGAGCTATGAGTGGGGCCGAACATGTGGGCATGACGGCGATAACGGAAGAACTGGTGATGCCTGTAAAACGAAAGAGAATAAGTCAGGGTTTGAGGGAAGTAGATCAAATCACTGACCTTTGATGAAGGCCATTTCTTCCCAGTGAGCTCAACATCTTTGCTGAGCTCAACTTTGGGCTCAATGACTTGTCGCGACGAGGGGAAGCACGACGAAACACGGCAGGTGCTGCCCACGTGATACTCGCGTAATGAGCGATGATGACACTCCTCTCCGCGACTCCGCGTCTCCTCGTCTCCTGTTCCGCTCCCCCCCCCCCAACCCAGCCAACCATGACTGGTAGAACGAAT
>QFFA01006360.1:0-12108 GCA_003316565.1 Russula foetens | reverse complement strand
AATAACGGAGACACGGCGACCCTGCCTCAGCTTGTGCCAATGTAGCAGGCAAGGGCGCGCGCTCGCTCTCTTTGTGGCGTCGGGCATGTCGGGAATGGGGAGCCGGCGGCGATGGGCGAACTGCGTCAATTCCGCGGGTACGATGCGTGCGTTGAACACGGGTATCGACCAGGGTTGGTACCCGAGTGTGATGTGATCCACAAGCCAACTTGAAAGTCGGCACAAACCATCCCAAATGCAGATGATAATTGTCGCGTAAACAACCCGGCATCATGTTGTCAAACCAACATGAATCGGCAGCGTCATCAACAACCATCATTGCATCATCGTATCTACTTGTTCCACTTTCCACCCTTGAAGATGGAGCCCTCTCAGGCTAGGCAATGACTCGGCGGCGTTGGATCGAACACGAGACTCAACGAGGTACAAGAGACTCGGAAGAAACCGGTCCGAAGTCGTCCTATCTTCCCCAGCATAGCGCATAGCAAGTTGGGAAAGTAGCACATCACATTAACTCTGAGCTAGACTAATTAAGAGGGCGTGAACGAAAGATGTTATCTTTGAGTCACAAGAGCAATTCCGGATCAAATCGGGAAACTACTTTCCAGTCAGTCAATGAATTTATCATGGAGGTTTGAAGATAACACTAAGCAGGGACAACCCAAGCGTTGACTTAATGCGGCGCGTGTATAACATGGCCCATCTAGACGTAAAAATCAGCCCGAATGGCCGCTGGCACCCGAATTAGGAAGTAGGTCGTCAGTGACGCACATTCAGCTCGCAAACAAGGCGAGGATACGTACCATCGCCGTTCCTTTGTATTCTTCGTGCCTCGTGCCAGATTTGACTAGTCTGACTAACGGAAGATCTTCGAATGGATCATATAGAAGATCTAGACCCCAAGACTTCCAGGCGAGCGATGTGTAACGAGGACCCGGTGAGGACCTCCCCAACGCAGTCCCACATACCGTTCATGTCCGTCACGGTGGCGGCAAGTGGGCTTCGTGTGATGAGCAATCATTCACAGAAGCTTGCGCCACGCTGCGCCTCGGACACAGAAGCGGTGCCACTTATGGTGTCGGCGGTGCGATTGTTTTTTTTTGGATTCGGGTTTATTGTCCTTAGCAAACGGCTACTAGTGGTGCGATTCTTTCAGACAGGAACAAATCTCGCAACCTGGAAACGCAGCTTTCCAGATGAACACATAAGGGGTAAGAAAGACAAGGTCGACTTACGATAAGATTGTTCATCTGCCGAGTGACTACGTACTGCGCAATCGCGGCCCGTCAGCTCGAATGCGTAAACTTCATGCCGATGGCCGATGTCTCGCGCAAGTGTGGGCCATAGGTAGTAGTGGTCTGTAGTCGCAGGCACGGCAACGGGAACAAAGTCGTGATTGTTCGGCTATGCCGCTATCATGATGATGGCGGTACGGCCCCTACCATCATTCCGGCACTCCACCATGTACATACAATTTTCATTGTCTCACTTTACAAATTTAAGTTCTTGCATCATACCTTTTGTCTGCGAAGTTGAAGAAACAAAAATGATGCAGTGGTTCTTGAGATCCTGAAACGAAATTTGCTTTCGTCACACCAACGAAGATAGTGAACTCCCTGAACATGTGCCGTCGAATAGATGCAAGCCCAAATACATGCTTACTGCCGGAGTTTGAATCCAGGCACTGTGACGATGTGTGACGATTCGTGACGATTGTGACTGCGAAGTGATGGTGGTGGGCATGGTACACGCTAGAAATCTTCAAGAGAAAAAGGATGGCGGCCCTTGCTATCCAAATGGTTCGATAAATCATAGTTACATACCATCTAGAGCAACCTCGGAATATACGGGCTGTTGACACGCGGGTACTATCCTACAGTACTATCCACGCACAATGCCGACCGTGACACCACCACCATCCGGGTCACGACCAGTGAGCCCGAGGGCAAGCATACAGCGTTCCCATGCCCACCGCGTGAGCTTCAGCACTTCCGCATCTCCCAGGTCTGGCGCGACGCGTAACTCGAGAGTTACTACCAACGGCAGCGGGGCGCCCACTGAAGGTGCAAGTTGCCAGATGTGGGGTGGTGGCAGGTGCAGGACCTGAGGGTGTCGTTCAATCTGACAGCCGTGTGATCAGCACAAGCCGAGAAAGGAAAGATTAATCATCCAGGGCAGAATCGTCTCACCTCACGCATGGCACGAAGGAACGACTCCATCCTGCCCGCAGAGAGTCCACGGGAGGGAGCGGTCTGCAGTAAGACGGCACCAATGCTCTTACAGGAAGGATATGCCAGGTGAAACATCGCAACTGCCTCAGCGGCTGCTAGAATGAGATCGAATGTACGGTGTGAGGGCCTGATGGGACCATGTGTCAGCCCTCAAAAGATATAAAGGGCTAGTCTTGGCTGCTTACGAAGGGATAATTGCTGAGATAAGGAGAATGAGGGCGCAAGCGCCGATAGGCACAAGGGAGAACGGGTTACGCAGAATATGATCGAGCCGAGAGGACGGCTCAGTGGCGTGTTGCGAGTAGCGGAAGCGGGCAGGGTCAAAGAGAGCGGACAAAGGTGGTAGTTGGGTTCCCGTGACTGCGACCGCGTCCGTGATTCATGGATGGAATGGAGGGAAACTGCGGTACTCACCATTAACCAGTTTGCTATGATTATCGAACTGCAACGAATTAAAGAGTAGAGAAAGGAGAGAAAGGAACGGCAAGAGGATAGGAAAGTCGATACTGGAGGAGTGAAAATTCAGTAAGACATTCCGAGAATAGTTGAGTTAACTGACCCGAGAAGTTCCACGTCCTCATCTCCCATATGATGATGGTGGCCCTCGCCCGCGGAAAGCAAAACATGTTCAACCGTCTCCTTGAAGACATACACGGCAGAGAACATCAAGTAAACGACTTGTGCAAACAACGCAACTGTTTCCAATCGGCGAGTCCTAGGGAAAAAGTTATTTCGTCAAAACTCCCTGCATTGTATGCAAAGGTGCGCACCCAAACGGACGTCGCATTGGACCATTCAATATGGGCCTCAAAAGATACACGGGCAGAACTGTGCTCAGAGCGACGCCAATCGCATCGAATACAACCCAGTATCCCAGCCCTGTACATGCGAGCGAGCCAATGCCTTGGCCTGTAATCCATAGCAATGCACCAAGGGCGAACTGCCAGACAGAGGCAACAGTGGCACCCAAGGGGAGTGAATTGTCATGCAAATGAGAAAAAGGTGAGGTACTAGAGTCTGACAAAGGCGAGACAGGGGAGGGTGAATCAGACAGTTGGTGAGGGAAGGGAACAGTCGAGGGGCTTGCTGACTGGGGAAGTGACGAGATCGCTTGTGGTGTCTGAGCTCCAAGCCCCGTCGAGCCCGGTTCAAGAAACGAGAAAAAGTTGTGCGAAAGCGAATGTTTGTGATGGTGCCCGCGACGTGATGTGCGGGGTAGCGGGGACTGTCCATTCATCAGAGGGCTGCCATTGACGTCGGACGGAGGGCGCGCGCCAAAGGTGAAGCCTTCGCCGAACTTTCGCGTCGGTCTCGAGATAGTGGGCGAGGCACTGGGCATTGGCACACCTGCCGGGGAGGAATCTTCCGAGCAAGGGGCGATTTCAAGCTCCTGTGCCCCGTCCTCGGAAATTGTACTGTGAGGAAGCGAACCTGGCTGCGGAAAGAATATGGAGAGGTTCCGCGAATGGAGGCGTGAGTGTCGGCGAGGATGGGAGGATGCAGAGGGGGATGGTGGTGGTTCGGCTCCACTTGATGAAGGCTGAGGGTGAGAATTGATACGCCCGTTCGTGGTGGAAGAGGGAATGTGTTGGGAAGGGAATGACATGGAAAGAGGGGAAGGAGAAGCTGGTGTAAATGGGCCGGAAGAGATCGAGCGTGTACGGGAATGTGTGCCTCCATGGAGGTGGAGGTGCGTCGGTGTGGAGAGGGTCGGGCGGAGACCTGAGGCAGAGTGTGCGTATCCTTTGGCCTGAGGAATAACCAACCCTGTGCGAAGTGGTCCTGTAGAAGGCGGTTGGGACGGATGTGGCGACGGTAAGGGAGAGGCCGAAGGCCCAGATGGAGACGATACAGCACGATTCCTGAGGGGGAGATCGTCCTGGCTTTCCTTTCCACTCATCATTAACGAACCATTGGTCCGAGGCAGTCCGTTCGGTGCAATAACTAGGTTCTCATCCTCCTCCTTGCTCGATTTTCGCCGGTGGACACTTGTCATGTCGCATCCAGGCACTGAAATGAGCACCGATGGCCAGATTCCGGCTGCACGTTGTTTTAATGAGGCGTGGTTATACCTAGAAGACGTGAGGCTAGGACCACAGTATTTCGAACGAACGACCAGAACGAACCTAGACGCCTGTCGCGCACTCCCTAGGACGGCGGAGGGAGACAACGGATGAAAAAAAAGATGGTTGGATTGTAAGACTGCACGTTTTGCGAATTCACCGACAAAAGACCTCACTCAACGTCGTGATTACGTGAGATTCCCGCATGAAATGTATTTATTTATTCTACTTATTTCCCCTTGACTCTGGTCTTACTTGCCCCCTTTCCGAACGATTTCCCTTCGAATCCAGGACGTGACTTCCCCCTATGCCTTTCTTTCCTTCTTTCGTTTCTGCTGGCAATATTATCCGCACGCTTTTTTTGCCGCGCCGCCATATTTGCGGCAAGTTCCTCCTTTCTCTCCGTCCTGCATAAACATGAGAATCAAACCTCGGACAAGGATGAGAACAGAGTCCATACCAAGCCTTTTTGCTTTTTGCTTTTTCCTTCTCTTTCCGCTTGGCAGCTTTTTTCAGCCGCGTCTCGTCGTCAGCTATCTTAGCACCCTCCATCCGGGAAGTAGCCTTTTCCCATTTTTCCCGTTCCTCTATCTGCTTGCGCTTTTCTTCTGGTAGCACTGCAAGCTTCTCTTTCCGAGAAGTCAGTTGTTGTAGAGCCTGAGAGGGGTTTGATGAGCTCTTAAACCGGTTGCCCTTATGATTCGTGGATGTCGGATCGGGGACGGATGAGAACGCGACATTCGTCAGCTGGGGATGAGAACCCGGCCTTGAGAGTGATGAAGCACCATCCGTGACGAGGAGTTGGGTCTGGGGGCGAACACTCAGAGATAAGGCACCACCAACTCTATGAACTCACCTTTGCGGGTGGCGCGCTCTCCTTTGGTTTGGGCTTCGCATTTCCTTTCCTTTCCTTCTCTCTCCGTATCTTAGCATTCGTCTCCTTCCGTCGGCGCTCGCGCAATGCAGCGCGGTGTCTCCGGCGTTCCTCCAATAGCTCATCTTTACTGTTCCCTTGAGCGTCGCCTCGTTTCTTACTTCTCATTGCTTCTATTTTCGCGTGTAACTTGGCGCGGAGAGTCTCAATACTCTCGGGTCGTGATAGCGGGACATCATGATTTGCGCCCTTTACTGAATCGCTTTCGGCATCCTCCATGTGAAAATCTGCTTCTCCAGATAGCGCGTCCCCATTCGAGTCATCAGACTTGTGTGACTTTTGCTTGCCTTTACTGTTGGAGGTTGCTCGATCACTTTGAATGTCTAATATAGTTTTATTGTTCGCTGGATTGAGCTGCACCTCATCAATGACTGATACGTCAAACGTGAATGAACGTCGGTGGACTCACCTTTTCACGACGCGCTTTCTTGGATGCTTCCTTTATCGCCTGTTTCGGTGCGTGCGGCACTTTTTTATTCTTGTGGTACCTAGATGCGACCTGTGGCTGTTTCATAGGTTTGTTCAGAGAGCGATACGATGAAAACATACCTGATCGTTATTATCGTCGTCGTCGCGCACGAGGTAGTACTTGGCGGGGATGAGAGACAAAAGGGATTCGAATGTCTGATTGTGTTTTTCGAGTGACGCTTGCAATACCGAAGTCGTAGTTGGCATCACGGCGTATACCTTCGCTGCCGGTTTCACGATGAGAGTTGAATGTTGAGCGATAGTCCCCGAAGACTAAGACTGCGACACGTTTGAGGTGCTTCTCTATCGGCCTTCCGATTTCGACCTTCGCCACCCGGTGTCACGTGACAGAGGCGCAAAGCGATGCTTCCCCGGATATATCACTTGTGATAGCCACGCATTGACTACAGTAGAGTGGGAAACGAATAATCGATCACAATACAATGAAAACAAGCTCTAATTCTTACCAAAATCGGTAAGTTTTCAAGAAATGTCCATGAAACCTGTCATCCTTTTTGTGATTACATAATCGCATACGAAGCGTGATGGGAACACAATAGCTTGACAATAGCATGCTTTGACAATTGAGGGAGAGACAAAACCCAATGGATCGCAAGGCACCCCACCCAGTTCACCTCTGCCCACTCCCACTTCGACGGTCATGTCCACCTCAATGACCCTGGATGTCGTCGATGCTCTCCCCACGACGATTTCAGACGTTCCAGAGACCTCATCTATCGATCCCTTTCACAATGAAACGTCGACTTCTACTCATCGTGAATCTGATGCGTACTCACCCCCAACTCCCTCTGTAAAGTTACTTTTTTCTCTCTTATCCCGGGGCGACCGCTATCTCTTCCTCCTCCCTGCCGTCGTTTTTTCTGTGGTCGCTGGCGGCGTCGCCCCCTTTATGACGCTTGTCCTTGGAAATGTCTTCCAAACCTTTGCCAAGTTCGCTGTCATAGAATCGCCCTCTCCTGGTGATCGTGCGAAGCTCAAGCACGACGTTGCAATCTCTGCCCTCGAACTGCTCTCCCTCGCCGCAGGCGCCCTTGCGCTCAGCAGTCTCACGTCATTCCTCTGGATTCTGACCGGGGAACGGAATTCAATCATGATTCGGAGGAAAGTCTATGATTCCGTCTCGAACCGCGAGATGACTTGGTTCGACACAAAGATGGGCGCGGAGGAGGGCTCTCAGTCGGAAGGCGACGGCTCCACGGGCGCGGGAGGTCTCATGGCCAAGTTTGCAAGGTACGCTGTTTCTCGTTCTCTGGAGCCGGGTTTCTGACTCGCACTCGGGCTTAGCGAAACGGAAGATGTTCGCATGGCCTCTTCACTAGCGAGCGGGCTCCTCGTTCAGCATATTACAACTTGTATAACCTGTCTCGCTCTTGGTTTTCTCCGATCGTGGGCCCTCACCCTTGTGGTCCTATCCGTCGTCCCGGTTATCGTGGTCCTGCAAATTATATCGCAACGACTAGCCGGACCCCTTGTTGCGGTCGAACGCGCCCAACTCGGACTGGCTGCGACTCTTGTCGAACGCGCCATCTCGGCGATCGCTACTGTGAAGGCGTTTAATGCGGCATCACATGAACAATCGGCCCTGCTTTCAGTCACGCACAAGTTAGAAGATGTTGCATGGCGGGTTAATCGCGTGTGGGCGATCACCTCCGGTTTCAACCAGTTTATCGCGTTGGGCATGTTCGTCCAGGCATTCTGGTTTGGTGCAAAACTGGTCCGTGAAGGCAAGGTGGAAGTAGGAAACGTGATGGCGGTTTTCTGGGCATGCCTTATCGCGACCACCAACTTCCAAATGTGCATCCCGCACTTGATCACTCTCGCAAAGGGCAAGTTTGCTATCAGTGCGCTCATCGCACTCGTGGAAGCTCCAACTCCCAGTCCCGGTTTCGGCCACGGCGCAAGGCATTTTAATGTTTCACTTAACAGGAGCAAAGCTGGGTCTATCCGCAAGATCGTGCCTGGGAAGTGCTCCGGGGAGATCGATCTGCATGAAGTCACGTTTGCGTATCCCTCACGTCCTTCCTTCCCCGTTCTCAAGAATGTCACGATTTACCTACCCCCGTTCGAAACGACCTTTATTGTCGGCGGCTCTGGCTCTGGCAAATCCACCATCGCTCAGCTTCTCCTTCGCATGTATGACGTACAAGAAGGTACCATCTCGCTAGACGATCAGGACGTCGAATACCTCGACACGAACTGGACACGACAGCATATCGGAGCAGTTTCCCAGGGTGCGATCCTGTTCGACATGACCGTCCATGATAACGTCGCAATGGGGCTCGCAGGACCAGGCAGCAAGCGGAGACCACAGGAAGCGACTCGCAGAGAAGTTATCGAGGCGTGTCGGATAGCCCTGCTACACCACTTTATCGAGGGTTTACCTGATGGGTACGATACTCAACTTGGGAACGGTGGTGCAAATCTTTCTGGAGGACAGCGGCAACGGCTGGCCATTGCGCGCGCAATCCTTCGAGATCCAACTGTCCTCATTCTTGGTGAGTTATAGCGTGTCACATTTTGAGCGCGTTTATTCACGTTCATGCAGATGAAGCGACGTCGGCACTGGATGCGACGTCCCGCATTCTTGTTTTCGAGGCCGTCAAACGCTGGCGCCAAAACAAGACAACCATTGTCGTCACACACGACCTTTCTCAAATCACACCTTCTGACTTCGTGTATGTTCTCAAGGACGGTAGTGTTGCAGAAGGTGGCTATCGTGCAGACCTCGAAGTTGCCGGCGGCGAATTCCAGTATATGGCGACTGCACAAGCAGAAGCCGGAGGCTTTGCAGTCAAGGGGGAAACCGAATGGTCCCCGGAGGCAGTTCGCCAACGCGACGAGGATGCAGAGAAGATCCTCGAGTCGCAACGTGTGCAGTCGCCGAGTGTAGAGGCCATCAAGCGACAGAGCATGGCAATACGACCCATCACTCTCGGTAACTGGATGCTCGATGCCGTCTCCGATCTCACTCGAAGTGGTCAGCCGCCACTCCCTTCCTCCATGGTTGCAGACAGAGACGCGACACACCTGAGCCGCTTTGTTCCCGTGGAAGCATTCACCGGAGAGCTCTCTCACGTACCTCGTCAACGGCGTCCGTCCACCTTCGCAATTCATATTCCCATACCGTCTCCTGCACACACCGCTGTCCCTCGCCGCCACTCACTGTTATCACCCATATCCTCGTCTCATAGCATTGGCCTGTCCAACTCATCCACTCTTCTCGGCCAATCCGATAGTGAAGATGAAGACGAAGATTTGACCCGCGCCATCACCACGTTGCGCCGCATCCCGACCAAGCGTGAGCGAAAGCGCTGGGATATCGTTAAGCTCGAGCCAATCAAGGACCAAAACGGTGACATTATCGCAGAACAGCCCCAAGAAGTCGACGCGTCGCAGGGGTCCCTATTTTCCGTCATCCGTGCTGCTTATCCGACAATGCCGTACAAGCCACTACTCGCCCTCGGTGCTGTCTTCGCGGCCATCAGTGGATCAATAACCCCCCTTTTCTCATTTATGCTCTCCCGATTACTCTTCGAAGTCTCGAAGGGCGCGAAGGACGTCTCGGTCATCAACGCATTTGGCGGGATCGTCCTTGCTATCGCAATCGCAGACGGATTGTTCATCGGGCTCAAATTCATCGTATTCGAGACAGCCGCTGTCCTCTGGGTCAATCGCCTACGTGCGACATGCTATCGCCTTGTGCTCTCGCAGGACAAGCGGTGGTTCGACCGCAGGGAGAACGCTGCGCAGAAGCTGTGCCAAATCCTTACGCGCGACGGCGACGATGCTCGCTTACTCATTTCGGCCGTCATCTCCCAGAGCATTGTCGTTGTAAGCATGCTCTCAGTGGGCCTGATTTGGGCACTCGTGCGCGGTTGGCAACTCACCCTCGTCGGCTTTGCGATTGCGCCAGTTTTCGTCCTGACCATGGTCGTGCAGTCCCGGCTGGTCGCCAAGTGCGAGTTGAGAAACAAGCGCGCGAGAGAGGACGTTGCTAAAGGCTATTACGAGGTAGGCATGAGCTGTTATGTATGTGGCTGCTTACTGATCACCCTGTAGACCATCATCAACATCCGAGGCATTCGGTCCATGGGTTTCGAAAGTGTCTTCTCAGAGCGTTTCAACGAATCTGCGAAGGAGGCCTTGCGCACGGGTGTACGAGGCGCCTTCGTGGAGGGTTGTACCTATGGCGTCGCAAGCTCGCTCATCTATCTTTCCGAGGCCCTGCTATTTTACGCTGGCGCGATTTTGGTGTCGCAGGGCACCTATTCGTACCTGCAGATGGTTCAAGTTCTCAATCTTGTCGTGTTCACGGTCAGCATCGGGTCACAACTCATGGCCTTTAGTACGTTCATTTAACCTTGTTGACGCGGACGGTAGCTGATTCCATCTACTCGTAGCCCACCGCATCGTGAAGGCTGTTCAAGCGACACGCGACTTCAACCGATTAGTGCAGTTGACCACCGACACAGACGAATCTCATGGATCTTCATGTCCCCCGATCGCCGGCACAATCTCGTTCAATAATGTGTCATTCTCCTACCCTGAACGACCCGACGTTCAAGTCCTCCGAGATGTCACGGTCGACATCAAGGAAGGCGAGACTGTTGCGGTTGTTGGTTCATCAGGCTCTGGAAAGTCTACCATGGCGCATTTACTACAACGATTGTACGAGCCTAGTTCTGGGACGATCAGCGTCGGCACGTGGCCGCTGAATGGGGTTGATATCCGGCATCTACGCAATCATATCGCAGTCGTCAGCCAAAATCCGCATCTCTTCGACGCCTCTGTGAGCGACAATATCGCCTACGGGACAGACGGACTCCCGCAAGCGGACATTCAGCGTGCGGCGACTGCGGCCAACGTACACGGGTTTATCGAGGAACTTCCGCATGGATACGACACGCTGGTTGGGGAGAACGCGGCGCTGATCTCTGGTGGACAGGCGCAGCGGCTACAGCTCGCGCGAGCATTCGTGCGCCCTGCTAACGTGCTTATTCTAGACGAATGCACGAGCGCGCTCGACCCCGCGAACCAGGCAGCGGTGCTGGCGACGGTGCTCGACGCAAAGGCAGGTCGGACGGCGATCATGATCACACACAAACTAGCCGTTATGCGTCTGTGCGACCGGATCCTCGTGATGCACGAAGGCAAGATTGTGGAGCAAGGTACATACGATGAGCTCGTCGCGCAGAACGGCGTGTTTGCCCAACTTGCTAGCGGAGGGGAGTGGTCTGGCGAGTGACAAGTCGACTCAGGCCTCACATTTTCTCCCCCTTTACTTGATTGGACTGATGCTTTTTTTTTCATTTTTTCGTGCTTTGCTTCACCTGGCGTATTACTGAGGCAAAAACCATTTATCATCCTTCTACCTTCTACATACGCTCTTTTGTATCATTTCGTTATTTGTATTCGTACAACTCACCCTGCACCTGCAATCCCCATTGGATACAAACTGTACCATACCATAACACACATCGAGCAGTCGAGTAATGACGTTATGAATGGAACGATTTTGAATGACGCATGCTTAACTCTAATGGTTTTGTTAATAAAGTACGAATGAGCGCCACCGCGTAGTGTTGCGTTGCCGGAGAGTTGAGCCAACGCGGAGTTACCTGGGTTGAGCTGCGAAAGTTGCGAACTCTGGGTGCTACGACAGTCAACGAGTACGGTTGTTACCGCATTTGGGTCGCCAATACCGTATTTGGTTCAGAGCCACACTAAACCAAACAATGGTGTATGGCCGTGTCGTGTCAGCAACATCGCAACATCAAGACCCAATAATGACCGGCATCCTCTACTCCTTTGTCTGTCTGTGTGCAATTTTTTGGTTTTGAGGAGTATCTCACTGGGTGATTACCCCTTTGGCGACAGGCATCCTATTCTCTGGCCCACGATATTCACTTCCATGGACTTCGATGGATTTCCTGAACGTCATTGGGGAACCCACGCTTGTCACCTGTACATCATGCACTGTCCCACTTTTTGACCCTTCTGCGAGGCTTTTGGTATGTCCCAGGGGCACTTTCTACTTACTCTTATATAGTCGCAACGGTATTTTTTTTTTCAACGCAGCGCCCAGCGCCCACAGCCTGCCAATCAGTGAGGATGTCCGCCCGGAATTCCTACCGCAGCCGCAAAGCTTTCACTCGCGTTCTTGTGATTTCCGGCAACAGGAGATGATCACCAACCGTCCTGTCAATCCTACTGTAGGTCCTTACACACCCGCTCATCGATCGATCAACGCATCTGCAACTCCTCCAGAATCCCTACAGCGTTCTCATCACGATGATGGATCCAAAGGTCCTTGCCAACTCGGCGACTCGGAGTCGGCGAGCACTTTGTGCGCAACATTGTCCCCCATACCTTGGCACTCTCTACTTTTGGG